>JAQGAS010000327.1:0-60383 GCA_034686365.1 Pachymerium ferrugineum | reverse complement strand
GTACTTTGTGATATTCGGGATACATATTACCGGGTAATTTATTAAATATCAAATTTCTGTCTGTGACGCTCCGCCTAAAGACGTGAAATACCGGGACTCCGTAGAAATGGGCGGCAATAATAGCGTCGGCCGCGCTTAAACCGGCACCAACTATTAGAATTGGGTTAGAATCGTACGACACTCGTTTCGTACTTATAAGCCATTCGAGTTGAGATAGGGAATGAAGTACGAATGGTAAATCTTCTCCTGGTACGTTTAGACAGTTTGGTAAGTCGTAGCTGCCGGTTGCTAATACGACGTTTGGGGTGATATAGGTGAATGGGATTTTGTGTCCGTTGTCGATTTGATAGCCTTCGACTCTCCATGATGTGTCGGTTGAGTCTCTTAATTGAGCAACACGAGTCACTTCTGATTTGTTGCGGAAATAGTTTCTTAATTTTTGTAAGTATACATAGTCGCTGTAGTATTGCGCGACACTTCTCACTGTTGCGCGGTTTTGTTTGATGCAATTTGAAGTTATTTTATCTCTAAAGAAAGAAGAAATTTCATTAAGTTGAACAAATGTTAAAGAAAAAAAAATATTCCGGCAAAGAGTTGCTACTGACAGGTACAGTATCGATGTAACACTTAATTCACACCGGTGTTCACATTAAAAGCGTAATCAAAAACAACATTTTTCTGGTGCAGATTTTCTACATCTATTTAGCAAACGTTGCAGAAAGCTGTGCCAGCTTACTTTCCTTCCCAGTATTGTTTTACGTTACTTCAATGTGAACATATGTGAGCTTGCCACAAGTAGTTGTTCAGAAGGGTCATAATAAGGCCAGAATTGTTTTTGAATGTGATTTTGGTGTTTAAAGACTAGCTTCACGCCTTCCGAACGTTGCTCATTTTCCTTAATATTTCATATCATCCATCATTTGGATGTAAAAATTTCACGTATGGAAGCTTTTCCACATCTATTTGCAGTTGGAGAATAGTCTTAACTACCCAATTATTAACAAATTATATTATCATTTATGATTTCAGATAGATCGGTGAATTTTTCAGTCAGCGACAATTTTGTGCCAGGAATTATTCTTTAAATATATTACTTTTGGGCATGGGTTTCCCATTCTTTGTAAGATAAATTAGGCAATTCCATCCAATTTCCTAATGATATAGTTAAAGTACTTCCTTCCATACCCTGTAAATCATAATTATTCAAATCAGTTTTAAAATTCTATTCATTTTTTGTTAAATTAATAAACGGGTGAAATACGAATTTTTATTTTTTCGAAATCTTATTTTTCACCTTATTACTTACTTGCCACGACCCGCCAGGTTTCCCTCGCCCAATAACCACGTGATCAAAGGATTTTTCAGGATGGTGCGTCCATTGTAGACACGACGGTGTCTGCATACCCAAATCTGCATCGGGATGGTTGAGCAAATCGAATAATACAGATACTGGATTATTTGAACGGCCTTCTAAGCCTTCGCATAGAAAATTTAAGTCCTAGTAAGAACAAAAATGAGTATTTAGGATATTTTGTGAGGAAATTTTTATTTTTCAGGAAAACCTGTTCGACTAGGGAAACGTCTTTCTGCTCCATAAGTCTGTAATGCAAAAATTCAACGCTGTGGCTATTACCCTTATAGTAAGGCCAATGCCCAGATAGGAAATAGGAGACAGAAATAGCAGACGGTCCATTACCTACAGTTTAAAAAAAAAGGTAAGTTGTTAGTTATGTAAGACGATTTGTTATCTACACAAGATAAACAAACGGGTGCGGAGATACTCATTTTTTTTTTTGTGATAACGGAAAATGGTTCTCCACAATGCCACAACCCAGCTAAAAAATTCAGTAGAAATTGCTTTGATAAAGTGCAAAGAATTTACCCCGAATTATTCGTATACGATAATCGAAATTCTACGATACTTAGAATACCTTATTGTGTAAAAATAAGTTTAAGGTATATAATTATTTATTATTTTATTTACTCACATTTTTAGCAGATTTTGTAATTTTTCTACAAGACTTTTTAGCGTGGGAAGACTTATAAGTATTCAGAAAAGTACAGAGCCTTATAAATTCTGCTTTACTGTAGACGTTTAGTACGTAGAATTCCCAGTCCAAAAATTTTTACAGAAACACAAAATTTATAAAAATTCTGCGCTAACGTTATATTGAAATTATAAGATTTTGTAGAATTTGGCAAATTTTCCCCAAGTTTTCTGTAGAATTTTTTTATAGCTGGGTTCGTTTACTACGAAATTTAGGTCTGGTCAATTTTTGGTCATTTTTTGATCCAAAATAAATCAGTTTTAGTTGTAACCACAAATTTAAAGGGCAAATTTCATACAATGACTTTATACAATCAAAAAATCTTTCATTCCCTGTGATCTTATTATTAGTAGTCACTTGACCACCTTGCTAGAGCTCAAAAAACCAAACAGTATTATAAGAGCTCTTTCCTTACAAAACTTAATTTCTGATAAAGCCAGCACTTTTCTAAAAACACATTTATTTATACGTAAATTAAAATACTCTATCGCTAATACACTTTTGATTAAACCGTTTTATTCCATAACAAAAAATAATTATAAAAATGATCAAAACAGTTTATTTTTAAACCAATTTTAAATAAAACGAAATTCATTCACAACTTTCAAGTTTTAAATTACAAACGCCAGCTCAAATACAGTTTCAGCTGGCTACATGAAACAAACACTACAAAAATAAAATACAAACAAAATTCCTTACCAATTACAACCACCTCTTTAAAAATTGGCGCAGATTCAGTCTCTTCAGCATCTAATTCATCGAGTGAGAATCCGTTTTGCATCGTTAAAGGAGCACCAAACTCTGTATGAAAAATACAAAAAAGGAATTACATAAATATCAGACCAATAATTATAAAAAGTCTGTTCATATTCCCACACACGTGCTCCTGACGCAGCAAAAATTCCACAACTTCTCAGACGTTTTTTTTCTTATCAATCTTTACTTTGATCTTACTTATTACTTAAGTATACGCAACTCAGATAAGATTACAGGTTGGATCCAACACAACTAACAGATGACAGCGGCCGCCCGGTGTTGGGTTCAAACGATGATGATGGCCGCTGACTCCCGAGTTGTCATCCGGGCGCCTGGCGGTTGCTGGAGCAACGTCTGATGCTTTGGATCAATAACATTGATTGGCTCGTTTCTACTCACCTTATAGTTCTTATCATAATGGGTTTTGGGGGAAAAAAACCTTAACTGTCTTAAAAATTTGATATCGGTTTATATCAAGAAGGAAATGTAAATAACAATTTGATAAACAAAAAGTTAAATTTCGTGTAATTGATTGGTCATTTCTTATCGAGTAATTTTATTACCACATGTTGTGAACTTTTTTCTGATTAAATAACTCGGTCAAGGTGACCTCGTTAATTTTTTCTTTCTTTAATTTGGGGTAAAGTTGGGGGTTGGGAAATGCAGACATTCTTAGGGATAAGAAATTAGGGTTTTTAGAGTATTAGATAACATGCATTCATTTTTGCATGGAAAAATGACTGAGCACTTTTTTCATTCATTTTACAAAAAAAATTGTAAGACTTGTTCCCTATTTACAATAATTTTGCAAAATTTACTTAAAAAATCTTTTGCTTAAAAATGAAAAAGCGAGTAATACTTAGAAGGTTTTGCAAAAAGTTTATAGGTTTCTTTTACAAGGAAATTTTTTGCAAAAATTTTGCTAGTATTTGATCAGTTTTTAAATTATTTTGCAAAAAAAAGTGTTGGATTAGTCCCAAAATTGAAGAACCTTTGCACAAACTACACGTTTATTTAAAAGTGAAAAATGGGTAATATTTGCAAAATTTTGAGATATTTTTACAAATAAGTTATTTTGCAAAGCTTTTACAAATATTTGACCACTTTTACATTATTTCACAAAAAAAGCTGGAAAAATTTCGCAAAAATCACACAACTTTTTTGTTTAAAAAAATTAAAAGTAGATTAAATCTGTGTTAAATTTTCGCAAAAAGTTTACAAACTTCTTTCTCTTGCACTAATAACAGGTTTCGGCGAAAAATGTCTGCTTAATAAGACTCAATTTAGATTTTCATAGTCATAAACAAACGGGTGTACTCCGCCGGTTCGTCCTTGAAATCTTGCCAGCTGCATTCATAGCACACTGGCCTCTATTAGGTTAAAGTTTAGAATACTTAAAACTGTATACTGAGAACTCGAAACTTCTCGATGAATCAATTTTCCCCTTCTCTGAGTGTACAGGAAAAACGCTTATCAGTAGTAACATCATGACTGAGCATTTACTTTTATTTCCTTCTGACAACATTTTTTTAAATTTTAATTCAGGTATTTATATAACGTTGATTCAAAAGATTTCTTTTTTCTTTGTTACAAAACTTTTTTGTAATTGACCACAAGTGGCGCAAAATTGAAACTAGTAATTTTCTTTTATAGATTACCGGTTTTGTTTCTCTTATCAATTTCACCGCGACTCATTTTTTTTTCCTTAATGCAAATCCAATATTTATGTTTTTTCTGAACGTTTTTTGGTCGCTAGCAGCAACTCGCACTGCGTAACCTTGACCGTGAAAAATAGTTCAAAATCCATTTTATGATGTGAAATTTCCAGGTTAATTTTTTAGCGATTATTTTTTTTTAAGTGTGGAAAATTAATTATAATCATTAGGAAAATTGAAAAAATTAAAAGGAAATTCAGTTTTGAAAAAATTAACCTGTTTGAAATTCCAACCTATTTATTTAACTAGTTCAAATTTATTTTTATCTACCGGTATTTTCCTTCCCTCATTCAAGTCTACAAATTAGGAGAAAACAAATCCAGCAACTTAAACTCAAAAAAAAAATCAAATCAAATCAAAAAATTTCAAAAAATTAAGTTTTAAAAAAAACTTAAAACAACAAATTACTAAATTAAAATATTTTTCACTAACCTAAAATTTAAAATCAATCAAAAACCAAAGTTAAAATTTTTTTAAAATTCAAAAACTCTTCCAACTATTTACAAACAAAACCAAAATTCAATTTCAATTCCCTCAAAAACTTTTAAACTTTACTCCTCTTAAAAATTAATAATAATTCCTCTTAATAAATTAAAATAGGCTTAAATATTAAATAACATGTCAAAACAACAAACTCATTCAAAACAATTCATACATACATTTCCTCGTAGGTGCTAATTTTCCTCCGTAAATCGTCCAGAGATCAAAAGCGTTGGAAAGTTCAGCGAGGAATGACTAAGCAAGAGTGCAAAGCATCATCTGCTAAAGGAATGAACACCCGCTTCGCCTTCATTGCGTGACTCGCTGAGGTTGCTGCTGCCATCTCGAAACAAATTTTCTGACGTCATCAGACGCTTGAGTAAACTCGGCTCGAGGCGTTTCACTGTGTGTAATATAATCACCTACTTTAATTGTATAACAAACACATTTCCTTCATTCATTATCAAATAATTTAATTTATCCTTTTCTAGAATTTTCACTGATCGAAATTTGATCCAAAAGATGATGCTAAAAAGCCCAACTCTTACATAAGTAACTATATTAGTCAATATTTTTTAACTTTAACTTATCTAAAGAAGCCGCCAAACTATATTTTATCAAAAAACATTACGTAACATTTTTTTCTCAATAGTTGGCTTCGCAACATAGCGCTATTTGGGGTAAGACGCCATCTACTGACTAAATATGAAATTAAATTTCTCTGTTTCTCTCATTCAATTTTTCTTTACCGTAATTTGATCATTTCTGGATTATTTCTTGTTTCTATATGAAATAGTAATTTGATAAAGGGGAATGATGATCCCTTTAAGGTGTTGCAACTGTAAATAAAATAATCCACTTAATTTTGTTGTCTTGTGTGACCACGTCTTTAAACGATTAATTGTTTTCTCGTAGCTCGCGGCTCGTCTTGATAATTTCAGCAAACACTCACGTGATTTCATACTATAAATTAAATATTAGTTAAAAAGCAACACGTTAAAACTGTTTGTAAAGATTCGTTCAAGCGTTGCACATTTATTCAAGAACAATATGAAAATTAATCAATAAAGAATTTCTTTCCAGATGAGGAAATAACATTTATTTCTATAAAAGTGTCAAAAAAATTAAATTGAATTTTTAAACATAAAAATAATTCACTGGTTTAGTGAATCAAGTGATGTCATTATTTATTATATTTGACTTTATTTACTAAGTCGTCATTTACGGTAAAATTTATAACGTTACATTGTAGTATTGTACCAGTAGGAGTTATAAACTTGGTATTTTATATAATATATAACGCCAATGATTTGTCTTTATAGGTTATAAGATAGTTGGTTAAGAATTTTTAAATGTTCTTTGCTTAAATCCATAAAAAGTGATAAAATTGAAAAAAAAAAATCACTTTGCCCTAAAAATTACATTAAATTTTAAATTAAATCAATTTAACGGTAAAAAAATTTATTCACTTTAAAATTTCAAATTTAGCTGTAAAAAGATCCCTCGAAAACGTGATCAATATGATTCAATTCCAAAACTATTCCATTTGATAAAACACCAAAGGGGGAAAGAAAAAAAAATTCATCAACATCGCACTAGATTTGTTGCCGACAGAGGCCGTTACTGTCTGGGCGCGGCTTCCGTCGTAATCTGAGAGAGGGAATAAAACTACACACGATTAGGACTCGCACATTGCAGCGTGCACCGAGCGCCAGGAATGGGATAGTAAGAGTAAAACGCTTACACATCCTTGTGCGACAACAATCCACCCAGTTTCAACACCCAATCATAGTGATGAACCCTCTGTTTGCTCTACGCTGACCCAGCAGGTGGAGGAAGCCGCCGAAGATGGCGGCCAGGCCGACGACAGGAATGGAGGCCTGGCTCGTGCTTTTGCTCTTATTTCCATCAACTGTATTCGCCGATCCAAACCAAAACCGTAAGTACAACATTTTCCTAAACTCAACTTACACAAACGATTCACTAAACCCCTGTAAAACACATTCTCACAAATGTAATCTTCACCGTTAACGTCAAATTTAATCAAAAAAACACGTCATGACATTTGATTTCCTAAACTCAGGATGTTCACGTGACTTGTAACATTTGATACATCCAGTTTTTTATCCAGTCAAAGTGCGAAAAAAATATTCTTGGAAGTAAAAGTTGACGGAAAAAAACAATTTCTTTATATTTTATCAGACTAGGTCATTGCTCTGCGTGACTCGCTTGGTTTTCCCTTCATCATTCCCTTTCCCGCCGTCCGGCTCTGATCGATAGGAAAATGACAGAATGAAAAGACACGGCGAGTTGCGCAGGGAAGCCCAACTACGTATTGGACCCAGCCATGCAGTGAAGCCGCCTTTTTTATGCGATAAAAATTGTTCTCACGTTCCTTCAAGAATCTTCCATAATGCAGTGGTGTAAATTTTTACAAACTTGATACTCGCACATGTTGGAATGCAAATGGGTTTTTTTATTTTTACTTCAATTTTGTTGTATTGATAGAATTTGAGAGAGAGGGTTGAAACTACACCGAAGGGATTTTATTATTCTCGAATGGAATGAATGGAAGGAATTGAAATTAGACATTATTCAATTTGTTGGGTTACTTCGTTAAATTGAGAATACGTGACGTGTTAGGTAATTTTTTATTTTTTTTCCCTTCTCTTCTTTCTATCATCTTTTCTCTTCTCCCCCTCCTTTCAACCATCTTGTGAGTGGTTCGTACGTGTGTAGACGACAGGTAATAGTTTAATAAATCAAGAGCATTTCGCACACAGCTGTTTGGTTCTACCTTTTTTTTATGTGTGATTCATTAATTTCACTCATGTCCACACTTTGCATCTCTTCATCATCTGTCCACTAATAGATCTTTGGAGGAAATTCAACGCCCAGATGGTTAATTTATAGTGGATCTTGTGAGTTATGAGGTGGTAATATAGGAGCTTGATACTGTTGACTGTGTGTTTAGTATGTTGGTTGTAGTAAAAGCAGTGCTAAGTCTATTCTATTGGAATTCAATAGGTCTACGTGTTTGTTGATAGCGTTTTAATTTCTCTTTGTTCTTAGGCTAAGTCTTCAGCTTAGGTAGAATAACACTTTAAAACCTAGCTTCTCCTGAAAGAAATTTCATTAATTTATATGCATGGTTTTCATAGTCTGTTAATTTGATTATTTTGCTAGATCTCTTAGGTGTAAACATTTGTGAATTTGTGTTTGGTGGTCGTAGAAATCTTTAGTGTGACGGATAGTTAAGTATTAACTGCCATAGTAAGGAGGATTTATTCTCACTTCAGCTAGTTCAGCTTGTTTACAATCTTCTTCATAGTCTTACTTGTCAGTTTCTCTCATTGCCTCTCAGAAGAGGTTACACTTTAGCTTGTGATATCCTCTTCATTCACCATAGAAATAATAAGCAGTTTAAATTGATCTGTGTTTGGATATCTAATTTCCTTTGGAATGTGGGAAAAGTCTTTTGTCACACGGTATTAGTGTTACACTTCCTGATTAAGTAAACTACTTTATTGACTAAATTAATACTAACCTGATTGGCTAATCTTTTGTTCTCTAATAAATAAATAATTAAGAAATGAATTTGTCTTCACGTCCATTAAACACCACAATTTTAGACCTCTGCACTTAGTTTTACAGTGAAATTCGAACTTGAAAGCTCATTAGAATGGAATTAGTACCTACTGGATGTCTTTTACACACAAAGTAATTACTATTTCAATTTTTAGATAGTAAAATTTGCAGTGAGTATGTCAGTATTTTCTCTCCTACTAAAATAGTATTTACTGTACCATCAGATGCTGTAACAGAGACGTTAACTAAACGAGTGGACTATCATTTATCTGACATAAATGAAATTCAATCGGTTTGTCTGTGTTTGTGAGTGCAATCCTCTGAAACCTATTAAGAGAAAAGCAATTTCCAGCAGCTTGCTTAAGTCCTCAACTTCCTAATGATTCCAAACACCGTTTAGTCTCACACGAGCTAATAGGTCTAGGATGTTTGTTTGCGGTTACCGTTGGCAACAACCGTTCAAAACAAACTATTTAAACCACCTCTTGTCAAGTGTAGAAATCAACAGATAAACAAAAACGAGGCGACAAAATTCTCTCCATTTTTTATTTCCCTGCTCTTCTTTATACATCCAGAAACCTTTATCAACAAGACCTACTTTGTTGCCAACATCCAAGATTCACTTTAGTTACCATAGCAACAACTTGTTATCTTTTTAAAGTTATTCAAGTGAATGCACAAAATGTATAAAAAAAAATCAAAGCATGTTCAGAGTCTCCTTTTTTTTTTTTTCCTATGGATTTATGTAAAACTGAATTCTTGTTTGTTTTTAACAAGGAAAATATGGCGGCGCCCAACGGTCTTACGGGAATTTTAAAATCTATTTTCATCTCTTACTGATCTTAAAACAATTTGTTGGGTAATCGAATTTGTGGTAGATAACGAGCTGCTTCAGAAAACGTTTTTGTTTTTTCGTTTTGTCACAAGGGGGCATAGATGCGATCTAACAAAGGAAGTAGTCCCGTGGTATGTTTAGTCGATTACGTGTACAAGATTCGTTTTGCAGTTTTTTTAATAATTACTATCTGGAATTAGAAGAGTGTTGTAACTTTTTTAGAATTTGTATCGAGAGAAGAGAGGTAATGCGTAACAGTTTAACTGTAATACCTCATTCACATTAAACAAGTGGATCTAGATCCGCCTGTGTGGATGTAGACCGGCGCTTGGTGTGAACACAAGCTTGTTCCACGGATCTAGATCCAGACGTAGTTTCTAGAACTCAGTTCACTCCGTGGATGTTGATTGAGTTATACTAGAGGTAGACCTTTTGAGTGCAGCTGTGCAGGTCTGTATTTAACTCAATGAAAACGGCGATCTCTATACATGATGAACAAACATCAAGAAAACCAAGGAAAAGAAGGTGTCATTTGCATGTCTAATTGCATTTGTACATATGAAATTCGATTCCTAGTTAGCAGAATTCGAATTACACTGCTGAGATGTAGGCGCCATCTTGGATTGCGTTTGGATTACGTTTGGTGTGAACACCCTTCTCAAAAGCGTCTATCCAAAACGAGGTTAAAACGTTGTTGGGTGGATTTCACATCCACTGGATTTAGATCCGTAGTGTGAATGAAGTATTAGAAGTATAAGTAATAAGACCGCACATTGGCCAGAAATTTTAGAGGTTTGACTGCTTTTAAAAAACATATTCAGTTTGTGTCCTGTGCAACAAGCTAAAATTATGTTGTATTTATAACGTTATAATTTTCAACTCAAATATTAGTAGAATACGCTTTAATAAATGCAAAATAATTTCGAGACTGCGGTCTTGTTAAGACGATTTTCGGAGGTGATTAATTGATTAAACGTAATTTCACCTAAATTGGCTTTTGATTTAAAACCGTACCATATTTGCATTTTTTTCCTCTACCGCCATAAAAGAGAGAAATAATTACGAGGCGAGCAATTACATTTTTGCACAAATTGCTCAATCAATACAATTTCAAGGTTTGAAACGTAATTCAACCTCATAACTACCTCCATGCCTTGATTAGGAAAAAAAGGAAAGCCTGTTATTATGTGTTGGAGATGTGTGTTTTTTAAGGAAATTACTTTTGTTTTGGGTATTCAGCTTGAAAGGTTTTCCACTTTCATTAAGAGTTTAACTAATGTTTTGATGCAAGTCACAATGAATGTCAAGAGAATGGCTGGGAATTAAGACAAATATCACCTGGTTTTTACCTTTAAAACACACCTTTAGTCTGGATTTATCAAGGGATTTTTTTAATTTGGAGAGACAGAAATGGAGTTTTTGCCCTTTCAAAGATTCCGGCTAGAGATGGATTTTCATATTGTAATTTATTAATGCATATAGAATAGTCAGCTACATTCTTATGTACAGTTTACATAGTACAAATTCTCTGGAGTTGTTGGAAGTAACCACAAGTTTACATAAGCAGAGTGCTGCAGGTCATATGACTTGGAACTGATTGCAACGAATGTGGAAGTAAGATTTAATGGATTTTTTTGGTTTGTTCTTATATTTTAATGAGGTTGGAGACTTAAAAAAAAATATTGGGCTAATGTTTTTATAAATAATATAGAGATTACGAGTGATTTCAATGATTGTACTGCAAGTGCTTTTGCGCAGAAAGAGGATAATCCGGGTTGTTTCTACATGACAATTCTCTGACAACTGAGTTTTCTAGAAAGAAAATTTAAATTGTCTCAAGTGATGAAAAATCTTTTCTCTTTTTTGAATGGCGGATTGTCTTTTTCTTGCTTGGAATAGACCGGATTATTCGTATTTGTGCATCGCATCTGCATTACTTTTTAAGTTTTTACTAGTGGTGAGTTGTGCAAGTTTACTTGCAAAACTAATCCTTATAACCTTAGCTTAAGGTATAAGATAAGATCTGCGATTTAGTTTGCATAAACTTGCGTTACTTGTTAAAACCTAATGTCTTATTACTCTAATTAACCCTTGAACACATCCTGGATTAGTTTAAGTTTTTTAATTCCAAATTGTGTGAAATGCAAAACTGGAAAAAAATCTTACATTTAGAAGTTATTCCTAAAGAGAAAAGAGGAATTGATTTCACATAAGCAAGAAAAAGGGCGAATCAGATAAGGAGGTGGAATCTTCATTTTCATAATGAACCGTTTTAAAAGCCCACCCACTCTTAAAAACCTTTCAGAAAAATAAAACAAAATCCGAGGAAAAAATAAAAGAATCAAAATTCTATTTACAAACACATATTTCACTCCCCATCAAATAAATCATTTGATAAAGAAAAGAAAAAGCCCTCACTTCTATTTAGACTCAAATGTTGTGGTGAGGGGGTTAAAAAGGAACTTTTCAAGGTGTTCCTTGAAGCAAAACAAATTGGCCCTCTAGTGTCGCCGAGCCAAATGACTGGGGTTGAATAGTACAATAAGTGTGTCTTGGAAAAGTAATGGTGAGTTTCCTTATTGGTTGCACACCTTAGTCTTTTTAGGAGTGCAAATGATGATCTATTCACTTCCCTTTAAAAATCAAGAGTCATTATTTTTCCTTGACATCTCTTGCCTGTGAATATTTTCAAGTTGTTGCGGTTTTGCGGAGTAAGAATTTTCGTACGGGGTAAACATGAATAAAATATGTAGTCGCGTGTTGCGTTCGCGATTCACGTTTTGTTGAATTAACGGAAAAGAACATGGAATCTATAAATATCTAGTTGAGTTGAAGAAGATATATAAAACTTAATGCCTCCACAGCAACTAATATGGTCAAAACAAACTTGTGTTATTTATTAGGCCTTATGTCATCTTTAAAATTAATTTATATTCTAGAGTCTTCGAAAAAAGAAAATTATACTTTTATATATATATATATATATATAGGGATTTATTATTCTCTCCGACTGGAAATTTATATCTGTTTGCAGATTTTATTTAATACTGTTCTAATAAATCCTCATATCGCGAATCGACATTTTTCTTTGTATTTGTTGGCGACATCTGGTGGTGGGTGTTGGCGTTATTAATTTTTTTTTAAACTGGTTGTTTTATAGTGTTTTGTAAGTAGATTTTGAGATGGTGCGAGTAATAGAAATAATAAGAGTTGAAATAATTGAAATTTGTTATTTTCATGAGAATACAAACGGATATAAGTGTTCCTAGAAATGAAATAAAAATGGTTTTGACAGGCGGCTTTTGTTGGTCGATGTCAGAAATGTTGAAAATTACTTCATCGACAGGAACGTCGACGTCGCGGTGTTGACAGGTACAGAAACGAGTTTGTGGGCAAAATAATAAAGAAATCAGAAATGATGAAAGCCGCTGGTGGCCATGTGTGACAAACCACATTTTATTGTCAGTTGCTAACCCTATCAAAGACGGCTTTCACCGGTTAAAATTGAGCCCGCCAAATTGCACCACTTTGAAGATCATTTTCTCTTATTTCATATCACCAAATATTTTTTGAACATTTGATAAAATTGTGGGATTATATGATTTATCCAGGACTGCTACTGTCAACTGCTAGTTTTACCAGACGCTTGTAAACGCTTAAGCAAGTAAATATAACTTATGAATTAATTAAATTAGACCTAAACAAGCTGCGGAGTTGCTCGGCATCGTGTGCGTAGTGTGACGCACATAGTAGTTATTTACAACTTTACCCAGTTTTCATTATAACTTAGTGGAATATTGCATTGTGGGATATTACATTAAGTTTGATATTTCTATCCAATCAATCCTTGTAAAGTTTGTTTTAACTCTTCCATCAAGTAAGTGAGAAGTAAATATTAATATATAATGAAAAGTTTTAGGGTTTATTCTCTTTAATATCACTTAACTTCATTTTTTTCTCGTATAATAAAAAACCGTTCTATCTTGCGTTGAAAGATGAACTACTCAAATATACATGATCTACATAATGACATTATACTTGAGCTCATAAGATCGCATTTCTAATTTCCACCAGTGAAAGCTGCGTCCTCTGTCTTGCAATTTCGCAAACACGTTCCTTCCCTCTTGGGAATATTGCAGTTTTTTTTTTTTTTTAAAAGAGTGGAGGTAAAAAAAAAATTAGATTATATAAAAAAAATTAGGAGTGAAGAAGCTTATTAGTTTTAATTTAATATTCGTTAGTGGTTAACTAGAGAGAAGGGAAAAGAATTTAATCAATACATTTAAAAGGAGGTAAAAAAAATTGAGTTTCATATTCCTTAATTTTGCCTTAATTTTTCTTTTCCCCTTTTCATTGATTTTAATTTGGGAGTGCAAATCAACAACTTGATGAACCTTTTTTTTATTACTTTTTCTAAACGGAGAAAATTGTAGGTTTAAAGAGAAATCTTTTACTGGCTTTGTTTGCAAGCAAGGGAGATGTTAGGAAAGTCAGAAGAGGGTTAAAATAAGCAGGTTTCTTAATGAAACATAGGTCAGGTAAAAGGTACAGTTGATTAGTCTACCTTTTCCCCAGAGTTACCTCCTTCACTTTCAATCTGTAGAGGTTAATGGAAGCTTATGTAAACATGGGTCCTGTTCTGCAACTATTGTGTGCAACATTTGGTCAAGAATTAGTGCTTTGTTATTCATAATGTAATATTGGGAATTAAAGGTGAAACACCTAAATTGGGTTGAGAAAATTTACATTTCATACAGTTTAAGTGGTTATTGCTGTTGTGGTTTTGTTTTCTTGTGTCTTTGATGTCAAGAACTTTTTAAATTTTTTAAATTCTGAAGTATTGCTAGTAAATTTGGTATATGTATATGAATAAGAGAGTATCACCGTATTGATTTTTTTATTTGTTGAATGCACATATTGTGTAAAGTGGGTTGTTGTACATAGTAGTAGTAGGATTTTGTAATGAATGTTGTATTTGTCTTCAAGATGAAGGCATGAAAGAACAGTTTGTTTTTTGGTTATGCTGTTATTTTGATATCTTTGTCTTCTAACTGCAGTAAGTCAAGTTGAACCTTATTTTGATTTTATTGTATTATTGAAGTAAATTGGGTTTAACTTATGTTGGTTTTTATCCGGTTTTGTGCCGTATGTTGTTACTGTGTACATTGTCTTGTAATCGCTTTTACTATTTTTATAAAGATAAAGATAGAGAGAAAGTTGATTCCTTGGACAAATAGAGTTTAAGGTAGATGCTTTGTTAAATGAGTTTGTTTTTGTAGTGTGTATTTGTGGTGTCTATGAACAAGTTTCCAAACACAAAGGTCAAAGGACAAAGTTAAACTTTCTAATTAATCTTTTTAACTCGTGTTTCCGGGTCTATAGTAAAGAAGTTAGCGTTCTTGTATCGGCCGGATCATCGATATTTTATGGGATTTACACAATTTTGTTTTCTTCTCTTACAATGGTACGGACTTAAGTTGCTGCTAACAATTGTAAGCCAACCTAAGCCCTTGCCATTTAAACTTTAAAAGAATTGTCAGCATTTGATTTACTGACTAAAGTGAAGCTGCCAATATATGGCTAATATGTTTTAGCTGTGTTTCATTTTTTTCCAACCAATGGGGCGATGTCGCTTCGGCAGTTCTAATAATGGTAGCGCTTTGGTACCACCGGATGGAATTCATTTCCGGTTCCGTCTGGCAGTACCGGCGCGCCGCCATTATTAGAATACTGCGGCCATAATTAGAACTGCCGAAGCGACATCGCCCAATTGTTAGCCAAGTTGAACATACCCTACCATTAAAATATTGTTAGAAATTAAGCATATATCTGAAAAGTAAAACAGTTACAGGTTTTTACACAGTTTTGATTGTCTCTTAGCATAGCTTTTACCCCTTATTCCAAAAGTCTAACAAAATTAAGCCTTTCTCTATCAACTTTAAAATATTGTAAGAAATTGAATGAGGGTCTATGAAAATAAAAGTAAACTAAACTTAATTTTAACCACAGTTTTTGCTCTTCATCTACAAAGTCTTCGCATAGTCCTCGTTCCCATTTAACAACATTAAGCCAAACTTAAGTCTCTATCATAGCAACTTTAAAAGTTTTTTTTTTAGCAAATTTGATGTATGGTTGAGGAAGTGAAATTTTAGAAAAAAAATATAGGAAGCGAGAGAGAAAATTGTAACTGTAATTAAGGTTAACCACATCAATAAGCTTTACACAGCTCAACTTTAAAAGACAACAAATTCAATAGATCAGGTGAGAGAGAGAGAGGGGGGGGGGATCCAAATTGAGTACGTTTGTAGGTTTCATTTTCATCTGTAATTACACACTCTTTGGAAATTAATCTTTTATTTCAATTAAATATTTTAGACAAATTTAACCCGTTGTGTCATTTGTAATTGTAACTTGCGCGCAATGTCCATTATTAAATTATTAGTATGAAACAAAGCAGGCAAACTACGATGTGATAATATTCAGTATGGAGGAGAACAATTTTCCATAATCTCAACGTTGCTCGAAACTGCACCACCCTATGTTGAAATTTTCCACATGAAGAATTAAAAAAAAAATTGTTCCATAAAGAGAAAAAAATGCAGGAGCAGCGAACCATGTTAGCAAGTTAAAAGTTTTCTAATTAAATTAAATATGCAGATGAGCTAGCCTTTTATATTTAAACTGGCCTTTCAGATATTTATTTTTCCTTTTAATCTGCCTTCATTTGCTTAGAAATAGCCTCATTACATATTTCAATACTAGAGGGCGGATGAATTGTAGGCCTAACTTCCTGTTTGAGCATGTTGGAGGTCTCAAGTAAGGCGAATTTGTCATTTTTATCTGTTAGTAGTGTGTCAGTTTTTTTGTTATTTGTTGGTTATTTACTACCATGAGGTCGGATTGCAACGATGTCTCTTAACTAAAGCTTAACTAAACTTTCACGAAACCTGTTTAACCTCGTACTACTTATTTCCAATCTGAGATGTCCACTCCTCTCCTCTCGCTGCCCAAAATATCACAAAGGGTAACGCTCAAATACTCTTTTAACTGGATGTAATACACCTTTAAGGTGTAAAATATGTCATTGTACAAAGTGGTAAAGACAAATCATTTATCATTAAGTAACTTGTTTCACCCCGTCACAAATGAATAATATTTTTATCAGTCCCTACGTATGAGTTGTCACATTTTTCTTGTTCTCCCATTGAATAGTTGATGTAGGTGAAGCCGATCGGTTGAAAAGAGCGTTATTTCTTATCGTCTAGTTTCACATAGTGTGGTCGAGCCATTCGTTAGATGCATTGTTATTCGAGGTTGAAAGCGCAAGACAAGAACGACACAGCCCTGACCAAAACCATTGACCCATAAGGGGGCCAACGACTGATAGCTTAGTCCATCAGACGCCAGCAGAAGGCCTCGCAGACGACAATTGGTGGTAAACATTGATTTCCAATCCATCAATGAGAGGGAGTTAGGCCTAGTAATCAATGAAAAGAAGACACTACCATCCCAGTTGGGAGCCCCAAACTCTTAAGAACCAACATACTTCTGATTGGCTGTCATGTTAAGGCGCTTGCAAAGAAGAAAAGCATTTGGGAAAAGAAGAAAGCATCTTACCTTTTTTTTCTCATCACTCTTTTTTATTGTTTTCCTTAAGGATTTTTTTTTTTAAAGAAGATGTTTTGTGACAATTGTTTTATAAAGAGTGTAATAAGGTTCTGGTGAATTGAAATTTTTGAAATCTTTTATGATGTATTTCTCATGGGTGTTTGTTGAATAGTATCAAGTGTGGCACCCACCAAGCGATTCGGTTTCTTTGAAAACTTGAAATTGTCAATCAGAATTCGTTCCATGTGCCTGAGTCTGTGGCAAAGAGGAGTCTAGAATACAAGATTGTCCATGTTTCCTGCTCGCTTGAGCCTTGAGCCCCTGACAGTTGACTTGAGATTCGATTTGGGCAATACTGGTAAAGGCCTTGGTCCATTCCCTGCTCCCTTATTCAATTTTTTCTTACTAAGAATTTCAACCTCTTCATTTTCGATGCAAGTAAAGAAAGAATATAGATGGCAAGAGTTAAAGAAATCCATTAATGGGCAGTATGAAGTAGGTGGCGTTGTTTTAGTAATCAATTGGATGCATTTGTCATACAAACTCAAGCAACTGTGCATAAAAGAGGTGCAAAAGGAATACGTTCAGATATAAAACTTGTAAAAATTCAAAATAAGGTGCAAGTCTACATATTTACTCCGGTAAAAGAAGTCACTTAAAAGGAGTTTTTATCAGCGCCAGATGACAAGACTGAAGAAGTCTCTTCATTAGTCGAACAATAACAATTTTTCTAGACCGACATTGCCTTTTTACTATGTGGGTTGACTGTAACGCCTTCTGCAGATTTTTTTTGTCTAGCTCAGAAGAAGAACACTGAAACGTTTTTAGTACAGTCGGAAGAGGGCGCCAATGCCAATAGTCTTTGCGCATAGTATATCGTAATGCTACTTGGTGGTGATCTTGAACTACTTGCCTTGGATGACGTTGTACCGTGTTTGAAAATGGTGGAAAAGAAGAAGGCTGAAACTTCGAAAATTAATTTTCCTTAAGGTTCGCTTTTTCCAAAATATTAAAGCGTTATCTTGTATCATTCTTTTATCTTCCAATACCCTATTCGTTAGACCATCACTTTAATTTTCCATTTACCCTTTTGCAGTTGAGTTAGGAAAAAACAAAATTGTAAATGTTTCTCTAATATAGAAAGTTTTGCATTTTCAATTGCTTTCATAAAAAGCAATAAATTCTGAATAATTTTAAATAGCAGAGTGAATGCTATCTAGTTTATAACTCATATTGAAAGTCTTGCCTAAAATCATTCTTTTAATCGTACTACAGGGAAATCAAGATATTCCTAAGCAAGTTTTTACGCCTCAATTGATTGCAACACTGAACTAGAGCAGTATCTTCCCGCACCAATTTGCCTTCACTGAATAAAGTGGTTGTTCAATAGCCGAGTCATTTCACAGCACCTCATACATCATAGTAAATGCTTCCTAAATATCAACTAACAACATATGTAACAATTGCACATAACTCATTCCTTGAACCTTGTATTAAGTGTTTAGGAGTATTGGGAAATGATATCTCTTAATCCAAAGAAGTTATTATGATTGCAGCTTTCACCAATAATTATTGGGAAGACAGCCCCTGGGAAATTATGTGTTTGCGGATTTGAAAGGAAAAAAATGGTACACCCCTTTTGCCAAGAGTTTTTGAAATTACCTTTATTTTTTAAAGGAGGAGGAAAAATATTGTATATTTTATTAGGATTATTGGTAGTAAAACCTCGAGAAGGAACTCGAGATGTGGGGAAAATTTGAAAAAGGGGAAATAAAAAACGTTTTCACATGAATTATTTGTAGGCGAAATAGAATAAATTGAGTTGGGAAGAAAAACGAAATTGTAAACAATTTCTCTAATATAGAAAATTTTGCATACTCAATTACTGAATAATGTATTTGTATTTGTTGACACTGAATGTCATTGTTTATGAACAACTGCATATTTCATTTGGTAAGTTTTTAAACGACACCAATGCTTCTCCATTTTCTAAAAATATGCGTGTCGTCAGCTGGTACAGTGACATGCATCGCTAACTGGTGGCTAATTGCTGCATAATAATTTAAATAGTGGACTTCACTAGCAATGTGGATGTGGAAGTTTTCATTTACAAGATGGGCTCACCCTCTGATTGGCTGCAAGAATTGGGGACCAGTGTAGGAGCACCCATTCAGAAAGTGGCTGATTCCGGTTAATTATCACTGCCAGGTGGCAATGCCCTAAAATTTAATACGGGAACCGATCAGTCCAATGAATAATGCCGATAATACCATGCAAGTTAACGCCTACTTTAGCGCATAGTGTTTAATCCCTTCTGATATATGACGCTTTTCATGTTCTAATGATTTCTTGACAATTGATGACATACATGATTCTGGAACAGGATCTTAACTTATCGAACGCGAAAATTTATAAATTACGTCTTTCAATTGCGTTACTGCAAATGGGCAACAGTTGGCGACACTTGTAGCAGTTCCAATTGTTCCAACTAACACATCTTTCAAACTCGGGGGAAGATTTATGTCATTCCACGTTCTTTGATCACGAGAACTTAGGGAATTTTTTAAAAGAAGACGTGTTTTGGGTGTTAATAGAGAAAAGATTTTGTTCATCACCATTCTTTCAACTCTCATGTGAGATCCTATTTGTAAGTAGATTGTAACTGGGTTAAGAAATGTTGAAAATGAGGTAAGAAAAACTCGAATGTATTTATTTTGCCTTGAAGGCTTCGTATCAAACAGTTGCAATTGTAGAGCACTATTGGGAGGTAATCTAGGACTAAAATGAATTGTGGGAAAAGTTTTTGATGCAAGTACTGGTTTTATTTGTGTTCCCACAAGGTTATCTGACACATAACTCGGCTGACTGAAAGTGCCCGAAAAAAGTAAAGAAATGAAAACGGGAAAGAAAAAAAAAGTTGATTTCTTTTTTCCCGACTTAATCAGAGTGTATTGCAAGAGAGCAAAATCCATTTGGCTTGTGCAATTGGGGAAAGGCCAAAATCATTTTAAGTTTCTTTTCTTTGGTGAATTAGATACGATTATCTTAAGGTTGAACTGTTGGATAAAATCAACATGGACGTCCATTACGTAATAATTTATTTGGCCAAATGGAAATCGCCCAAAGATTCTTTGGTGATATAAGTAAGAATTAGGTTGAAATCTGTCGGGATCTCTTGTGAGAATTCCTTTCTGCACTTCATTTGTGAGATTGCATTCTGTATCGGGTGGTTGGATCAACGGATGTGACGTCAGCGAAAAGCTTTCAAGTTTTAGATAAACTAGTGAGAAGGTTGCGGAATTGCTCAACCTTAGTCAATGGTTTTAAAGGGAAGGGAAATCTTTTAACACTGCTTAGCTGGCTGTAATTCGGCTCGGAAAACACTCTCAAGAAGATGATCAAAAATATTTTTAACAGTTTCGTTGCCTTGCTTTAAACTACTTAAAAGTTTGAGAAGACAACGGCAAGATTCTAGTGAATATAAATGAGATCAGAATGAAATAAAAGTTTTTACCAATCCAAATTAAAGTGTAATATTGAAAGAATATTCACCGCTAAAAAATGCCAGTCTCATAAATCAAATTTTGTCATTAATCATTCGAAAAGGATCATTCAGGAACCAATTTGGACGTTATTTTTCAACCATTCACTTCTAAAATGGAGACAATTGTGAGCCAATTTGAGGTACCTCTGCCATAAGAGGGAATTTTCCATTGACAGTGCACATTTGCATTCTCCACCGGTGAATGAAAATTCTTCCATTAAAAATGACATGGTCGAAAAGGAGTTAAAGGACAATATTAATAATAAAAAGTTTTTTAAATTCAAATTTAAGCAAAAGTTGCACTTATCCAATTAAAAGAGAAATCGTCACCGGCGAATCCTCAGGCTGTAGATGATAGGAAGGATAAAATTGAAAATTAAAATCTATTCATGCACATGAATAAAAACCCCTGCATTACCTGATTGTCAATTTACTGTGAGGAACACATACAAAATTTTAATTTTTCCCATGTCAATATCATTTGATCGAACTTTATTCCGCAATAAAGTCCCTTTTACGGCTTTTTATTTTTCAATAAGTTGGAGAATTTCACCATATCCTAAACTCTCTTCATATCTTTTCAGTACATATTAAGAAACTATGCAGTCGAAATCGGCACCCGCTTCACCGGAAAATTGACGGCGCCGTATTGCATGCAGAGAGTGTCCAACGTATTGACTGTCTCATCACATTCCACACTGATACAGTCCTTCAGAGGTTTATGCTTCGATTTGAAGAATTGAGACTCGACTGCAATGACCATTTGTACATCTATGATGGTACAAATACTTTTGGAAATTATAAGGTTGGAGAGTTTTTTACGACTGACATGTCACCATGTGCAACTTGGTTGATATCATTTAATTTTTTTTTTTTTCTTATTGCAGCTTGACCTTTCTTGTGGTCACAATAAACACAATGTTGGTATTATATATACAGACAGTAATCAAGTAAGCCTCAAATATGTCACAGATGGATGGGTTCAAGAAGGGAGTGGCTTTAAACTCGTGCTCACAGCTATTAAACATGCCAGTAAGATTTATTTCCTTTTTGGGTTTGATGTCAGGGTTTATTTTAAGACAGTCTTAGCTTGACTGAAGGAAAGAAAACAAGAAATCTTTAAAAATTGCCCTTCGGCTAATCTATAATGCACTTTTCTCTGGAAAAATCATTACACAGCAAAGCTAAAATACACAGCATTAAAATTTCAACGTCTACAACATTGTATTGCTTAAAGTTAGACATGAAACTAAGCAAACTTTCAATCATAAAATTTAAACTTTTGCGTATCTTGGCTTTTTTTTCTGCATTCTAAGCATAAGAAGTTTTGGAAAGCAGAGGGGAAAAGCTTTTATAAATGCAGGGAAGAGAAGGAAAGAAAGAGAATTCAAATTACAGTATGACACTTGCAACAGTTTCGATTTATTTTCTTCCCAGTACTGTGTAGCAGTTGCAGAATTGCAACTTGACAGTTTAATACATGGTTGTCTAGATGCACCATATTTTACAAGTAATTTTCTATTATTTTCTTTTGTCTCTTCTAGCTGGTATGTGCATGGGTTTCGTTTGCCGAAACAACTTTTGCATTGACAATGACTTGCTTTGTGATGGCATCAACCATTGCAGTGATAACTCCGATGAATCATCGGCTGTAGCGCTATGTGTAGGTAAGTGCAACTTCAGGGGTACTTATGTTCATGTAATTTAAGTTGTATCTCTAATCTCAATTATCGTGTAACACGACTCCATTAATACAAGTGCTTTATCATTTAACGCCATCTATTAGTAACACAAGTAATTAAAAGTTTATTTTCACTGTTTATTTGCAGATGATAGCAGTGTTGGCAATGTTTTAGGCCTGGGCATGAACATTTTTATCGCCATCGTGGTGAGCATATTCAGCATTTGTTTCATTTGCATCGTTGGCGTCGTTATTTGCATCTGCCGCCGACAGAGGCTGCGAGCAGCAGCCGCCGGAGCCAACAACGTGGCGGCCCATCCCAATTATCCAAGTGAGTGTCCTTCTTACCCCCCATGGGATAGTAGCTCCAGAGCTACCCACAATCCATCCGAAATCAACCACCAAGGACTCAATAACGTTAATAGTTATTATTTGTGATTATAATAGCCGCCATGCAGGATTTAGTTATAAAAATTCACGCAAGGTGGCGATATGTAATATAACAGTATATAATATTTTAAGTTTATTCAATTGTAGTTACTTTAAAATTCATTTATTTTCATTTCTTTGATTTTCAATTGTATGGACTGTCAAGTGTAGGCGAGAATGCCGTTAAGCACGTTTCTTTTTAGTGCAGCACGGCTATCCCCCACCGACAGGGGGCCATCCGGAGAAACCCCCGCCTTATCCGGGAAACATGTACTCCCCTGCGGGAGGGATCGGCTACAGCACTCATCAGGGAAGCATTTATTACCCAACAAAATGAAGGTTGGCTTCTCCAGGTAATTATCAAAACGTCTCCGTCATATATCGGAAGTAGGAGTAATTGCACGATAAAAAGCGTCACCTTGAACGACTTTCCTATAATCAATTTTTTTTTTCTGTCAATATTTATTTTAGATCCCCGAAAAAATCCAATCCTTCCCGCAGGGAGAAAGGTGAATGGCTCGTTTAAAACGGCATAAGAACAGAAATTATAAATATTAACAAAAGAGGGCAGTTTACAGTTTTGTTTTATTGTGAGTGAAAACATGGCGCCCCTTCATCACATCATCAAAGTCTTTTGATTTACGTCTTTTTGTTCAGTAATCAGGTTGACGGATCATATATTTGCATATCAGTGTTTGCTCATTTAATTTGTTAAAATGTAAAAAGAGTGCCATTAAGATATGAGAGTGATGTAATGGGACCAGAAATCTCTTGAAAGAAATTTATAAGAAGATGAAGAAAAAAAAATTGTGATCTAAAAGATGTTTAAATAAGTGGTGGGGGGGTGGGTAGGAAAAAAAATTAAGGTTGTAGAGGGTTTTAATGATAGTCTTTCATTTTTTTTAAAGAAAAAGAAATGAAAATTGCCATTTTTGATGTGACAAGTCATTTGGCAGAATTAAATAGAGTGAGAAATTTGAAAAAGTAAACATATGGGAAATTTTAATGCAAGGTAAAGATATCTGATTACTTAAGGGTGATTCTCACTTGATAGAATTTTGGCTGTAGAAATTAGAAAATTTTTGAGGTGGTTGTAGAATGGATTTTGTTGACTTATCATTAGGATATTCAAAAAAATTCGTAGAATGATTCGTGATTCTAAACATGGCGGTCACATTCATTAATGTTTAGTATTTGTACAATACGAAAAAAGTTAAAGTTGGTTCAAAACAGCCCGAATAGTTGACCGATGTAACATTAAATTATTTAACAAAAATCAAGTTCTCTACATGAGTGTCGGCGCTACTTTAAAAGATAACGCCTCCATTGTTTCAAGTAGCGGAACGATTTGTCAACACACTTCGAAGTTTCAGTTTTTTGAAACATAACGTCATTTGTTAGTTTAGTAGATTTATCAACAAAATGGGAGGCGTAACTTTTAATTACGGTCACCTGATTTCTTTTTCTACAGTAAATTTTCTGCGAAATGTGAACCCACCTTCAATATTATTTTTTTCACTTACAGTTAAAACCAGGTTTGATTTTAAAGCCCGTAGGATGTGATAAAAAATGTACAGGTTGATTATATTAAAATCAGGGGGTTATCATAAATAAGTTAAACAAAATGTGACAGTTACGGTAATCTAAAAGGAACGAATAATTTTTTTTCCCTAAAAAGTATTTTTATTTAAAAATCCTTTTTAGTATTCATTCGATTTTTTTTTATTGCGAAAAAATCACCCAGATTTTTCATCGAAATTGTTTTATAAGTGACGTATACGAGCGACAGTACTACACTTTAAACACAATAACATTTTTCAATGTTGCTATAAAATGTCCCCGGTCTCAGCTTTTCGCTGTTGCTGTTACACAAGTTCATGGTACAATTTAATAATCCTAAGTTTAAACTGTAGGAAATGGCTCGACCTTTTTCTTAAAACTCGCTGGTTGTAATTAGGCTTATTTTACATGGTTTTTTTTTCCCTCAAATTTTAATTTTAAACGTGGTTGATTCGCTAATGTCATTTGCACGCTTATAAAAAAAATAATTCCTAAACTTGCCGTTACATGTCAGTGTGATGCCTAAACACCAGCGAACCGTGGACGTTGAGCGTTTTTATACGTCCAGACCTTTTAAAAAAATACATAACTTGGAAAAAAAAAAACTTTCTTCTTTTTCCTGATCCCAACACTCTTTGTTGGTAATCTTGTTTAGAGACAGCTTTCGGTTTCTACTTTTAGATTTTTACAGTTTTTACACTATTTGTATCAAAGAAATTTGCCAATTTTACATTTTATTCCATCCATGGTTTTTTCATGAATGAAAATATTGTTTTTTTTAAATCCATTTAGTTATTGGCTTTGTAAGCTTTAGTGAAATGCTTATTGTAATTTTTATTCCAACTTTTTATTATTTAGATCAAAATAAGAGTTAGAAATGCTAATTTTGTACTCTTGAGACTTAAAATTTCAAAGATGAAATGAACAAAAATGGCGCCCATATTGTACAGCACTGTAACCCCCCAATTAGAATCAGCATTTCATTCTAGCAATGCTTTTTTTATGTACAGATAAATGTGATAGAGTTCTATTGTATGTATTGTACATAACTACATAACTATCCTCTAATGTGGAAAAAAAGGGAGGCTTAACTTAGATACCTAAGTATAGGCCTTGTATTTGCTTGAGCAATATTTTATTATTGTAGCTATTTCTGCACAGAGAAATGGAAAAGTTGTATTTTTTAGTTTTCAATATGGGAAAAAGGATTTTAATTTATTCTTAATTAATAGACAGTTTAGGAATGGATGAACTACAGTGTTCAGTCTAACTTTTAAGCGGTTGAATTGAAATTAATTGATTAAAATTTTACGGAAAAACTAAAGATCTACTTTCAAATCAAGTTTGAAATTGGTTTTTTTAAGATTGTGTCGCTAAAATAACACGAATCACGTTTTTGCTAAAACACTCGTTACAGGGTGTGTTTATGAAAGGTGAAGTCAAATTGATTTTTTTTTAATTGGGTTGAAAAGCGCAGAAAACTGTCTAATAATTTCCCACCTTAATGCCATAGCCGGAGCTTGATAACTTCCCATCATGCACTTGAACCCTGTTTCTGTGATGTCACCAATTTCATGATGGTTGTAGTCGATCGATTCAATTTGTACAAATCAAAACTGCCCTAACACAGCAGTCCATGTAATGTGAAATTAAAAAAAAGAAAAGAAAATAAGCACCAAATAAAAAGATTATCCCGTTTTCGAAAATTCAGCTTCATTCTTTTCATTTTAGAAATCAATAGAAACGTCTCCTGAGATGTCAGTTTCCAATATTGTAATCTTGTTTCCATTTGTCACTCAATATACTGTAACATTTATTTATACACATGACATTTTCTGTTTAAATAGTTCTTAAAGAAAACACAAAGCAGAAAAAGAGAACCCGACACTGGTTTTTTATAGCTCTTTGCTATCTCAACCTGATTTAAGCTTATTGCTGTCTGCACGATATAGTATTTTTTTTTGTGTTTGAAAGATTGATAAAATGGGCATTGAAGTAGCTCTTTCCTTTGATACTAGACCAAAAAGTGATTTAAAGCTGTCAATTGTCCCTAGTTAGCAATTACCCAGATAGAGAAGAGAATTAAAGGGTTTTTAATTATGGTGAAATCAGTACCAGAGTTGGTACAGATTTTTGAAATTAAAAAAAGGCTTTAACAGATTTTAAAGGTGAAAGTAATGGAAGGAAATTTTAATCTTTTTGTAGTGATTTTAATCTTTTTAACAGGTTTTGAAGCCTAACACTGTTTTATATTGAATTTTTTAGAAACTGATTATCCTGGTTGGGTTTTTTAATTATTCAAAACTAAATTAAAGGTCACTATCCGGTATCCGAATTAAAGTGATCTCAGTACGGTAGCTCTACTGAATAACCTTTAATAAAGTTGTTCGTGTTAAAGATAAGGCATTTAAAGTTAAGGACTTACACAATCAAAAACAGACATTTTTTTATGGGGTCTGTATCAGGTAGTTTATCCGAGTTGAAATTTTATTTATTTTTTTCTGCCTGTAAAATGGCAGTTCAAGTGTTTTGATTAGTATTCTCAGGCGATAGGGGTAAAAGCAATGAACTTATGGTGAGAAATCGATTTGCTTGGTTGCACATTTAAGCTGGGGTGGTTGGTTTTGCTTTGTGAGGTTGATTGTCCGCTCAACGATTTCTTCAAACGATAAGACTCAAATGCCATCTGACGATGCGTCGAACTGAAAAGAGCAACATGTTCTGCCAGGCGGCGCCATCTAGGTCACTAAATGCGATCAACCGCATGTCTATAAAACCGGACCGAATAAGACAAGAGTTAAACCAAAAACCGCCAAGATGACGGTAAAGACATTTCAACAAGGATTTAACAAAATGTTTATGTTGTACTTCATTTTATTTCTTTAGCCGAATTATATGATCTTAGCAACTCTTCTTCTTCTAACTATTGCAACAGTTTCCGGTGTTCCGTTTCCGTTTCCCGGTATGTACAAATGTTTTCATAAAATAATTTTCAAAGTATATCTTAAAATTTAATTAGACTTTCGTTATTTGAAAAGTTTTGTGTCAAGTTTCAATTTTAATGATGTTCCTAAGGTCATCAACCACCACCACCACCGCCACCTCCGCTCCCAAGAGTCCACATTTCGGTCCATCGTGGACCATCAAAAGGTCATGGGCACCACGCTTTCGCACCGTTCGCTTATTACGTCAAACAACCCGAAGATAACACACCTCCACCGCCTCCTCCACCACCGAAAAAAGGCGGTGGATATTGATGTAGAAACTAGTATAGACCGACCCATTAAAATTTGACAAAAATTTACATATTGAAATTAAATTTTAGACGCGAAATGTAAATAAATAGCAAATTAACTTAACTTTTTAATAACATTTTAAAAAAACACTCATTTTATATTGTAAATACACTTACAAGACTTCATTTTATTTTATCCGTATTTTAAAACAAATAAAATTTAATTTAAAATCGAGTTGCACTTGTCTGTCAACAGATGTCGCAATCAACACCGGTCATGGGTCAATACACATCAATATGTTGTCACGGAAAACTTTGATATAGGTTGATATGATCACTTGTTATTAATGCCAGTTACAGGTGCCATTGTGTTTACAATTACGGAAAGTAGGTTATAGTGTCAACTCATGGTAGTATATGAAATTAAATTTTTTATTCCGTAGGACACGGTATAATGACTGTCTTGATCGTTACTCTCATGTTTGTAATAAATCAAGTATCGTCTAATGATTTAACTAATTCAAGACCCAACTTTCTTTTAATGGTTATGGATGACGTAAGTTGTAATAAAAAGTTTTATAGTATAAAAATTTAATTGGATTTTTATTTTCAGTTGGGGTGGGGTGATTTAGGAATTCTGGGAAATCCCAATAAAGAAACCCCAAATATTGACCGAATGGCATCAGAAGGAATGCTCCTTACTGATTTTTACACAGGCGCTCCTTTGTGTTCGCCCTGTACGAGTATCATTATTGACGTCGAGTTGTTTACCTTTGCCCTCATGACATTTCCCCAGACTGAAAAATTTTCTCTTTTCAGCCCGCGCTGCGTTATTGACAGGTCGATTGCCTATTCGTAACGGGTTTTATACGACGAATGATCATGCAAGAAATTGTAAGGTTCAGGAATTTTATAGAATTTTTTTAGACTGTTGCTCTTTTTATTAAAGCGTATACACCGCAAGAAATTGTTGGTGGAATTACTAATGAGACGTTAATTAGTGACCTATTGTCTAGTGCTAATTATAGAACTAAATTAATAGGAAAATGGTAGTGATATTTTCATACAATTTTATCTAAATGTGTGTAAATAAATTTTATTTCTAGGCATTTAGGACATCATGAAGAATTTTTACCACTCAGTCATGGGTTTCATGAATATTTTGGGTCCACAAATTGCCATTTTGGACCTTATGATAATATTAATACCCCTAATATACCATTTTTTAGAAATAAAGAGATGATAGGAAGGTAATTATGAGAATTTGTACTTTATTTATTGAGTAACTTTACGTTTTTTTTTTCAGATATTATGAAGATTTTGTTATTACTCCTGAGGGTGAATCAAACATAACTCAATATTTAATTCAAGTATTTATTTTATTTATAAGTAAATACTGAGTTTCACAATATTTTTTTATTATAAGGAGGTAATTGAATCACTAGTAAATTTTTCCAAAACATCAGAAAATTTTTTTATATACTGGGCGCCTGATAGTATGCATGGCCCTGTTTACGCATCTAGGGAATTTTTGGGTAAAAGCCAGAAAGGAAGGTAAATAAACCCGCTAGAAAATAAAATAAAAACTAAATTTTTTTCCCTCTAGATACGGTGATGCGGTTCAAGAAGTCGATTTCGGTGTTGGCCAAATTTTAAAAACCCTAAGGACAACTGGGTTGCATAAAAACACTTTTGTCTTCTTCTTGTCCGATAATGGAGCAGCTTTAGTTGATAAAGCGAACGGTTCAAAGTCTTATTAGATACTATAGAAAGATGATTCTTAAATATAAAAATTAACAACAGGTGGCAGTAATGGTCCATTCCTATGCGGGAAGCAAACAACGTTTGAAGGAGGAATGAGATCCCCTGGAATCGCTTGGTGGCCAGGTAAGATATTTCCTGGCCAAGTGACGCATCAAGTTTCTTCAGTTATGGATATTTTTGCAACTCTTTTGGATTTTGCTAATGTACCACTTCCTGATGATAAAGTACACGATGGGAAAAGTTTAAAAGCGACACTTTTGAATGGAGAAACAGAAAAAAGGTTTTTGCAAATTCTTGAAATTTATTGTTAAAAAAATAATTAAATTCAATTTTTCTAGGCCAGTATTTCTGTACCGTGGGAATGAGTTATTTGCAATTCGTTACGGTCTCCACAAACTTCATTTATGGACATGGACTAACTCTATAGAACAATTCGAGACAGTAAAGTTTTTAAAATAAATTCAAATGCTTTTACTTGATTGAAATTTGGTTTTATAGGGAATAGATTTCTGTCCCTGTCAAGTGGTGCCTAACGTAACGACCCACGACCAAACCAACCACACCGAACAACCTGTCATGTTTAATTTGGGCGAAGATCCATCTGAGAAATTCCCACTAAACCCGCAATCTCCTGAGTATGAAAACAATTTGCCTATTTTTCTAAATTTAATTAACGAACATAAGAAACATTTAATTCCTGGTACTCCACAATTAAACTGGTGCGACGCCGCTGCGATGGTTAGTTCCTCTTTTATGTGTATAATTATTTTCAAATTACATATTTTAAAAAAACAAATTTAATTTCAGCATTGGGCGCCACCTGGTTGTGAAAAATTAGGACGATGTCTTCCAAAACCCTCTTCAAAACCGTACAAATGTGACTGGCCACACTAAAAGTAAAAGTAAATAATATTACGAATGTGTACAAACCGTATGAAATGAACTAATTAACAAGATTTATCCGGCTTGTATACTTTGTCGGTGAAACATTACACTCAAGATGAAAATTTTCACCACAATGGGCAACAAAATTAAATTGAATCATGCCAATTGTAACAAAATACGCGTTGGCGAAGCAGACTTATTGTTAATACAAAGTGAGAGTATCCAACTTTTTTTTATTATCGAAAATTTTATACATATTTTTAACCGAGAATCTTATGTATCTCATTTCACTTTATCCCATCTCCAAACCGAGCCATCATCACAAACACACAACAAAATATTTCCATCTCTACTCAAGCTCGTTTGACGTATAGCAGAAACACACTTGGGATGCGTTAAAACTGTACATCTCGCATTAGTCGGATCCTCAACATCCAAATCCCAGACAAAAGTCTTGCCAACTTGATTCCCCAATGCCATAATCTTCTGGCGAAAATCAATCGAAAACCTCATGAACCAAATCTCACACTCTTTATAATCAAACCGATGCAAAACAGTAACATTAGTATCGTTATACTTGACTTCATTTTGCTCTAACTTCCCGGGTTTCCAACAGACGATACTATTCTCGCAAGACTTACTCAATACAAAATTCCCCAACCAACGGACACAGTCAACATAATTGCGGTGAATATCGCGGGTGGAAAACTCGGGATAATGTTCATTAATTGTTCCAAACGGTCGATTCCCCTTAGCCGGATTGAAGGTATACGAATCATTCACAGCTTTCTTATACTTGTCCGTGTCAAGCCTCCACATTTTCAACGAATGATCCATCCCACACGACATAATCTTCTCTCCTAATAGGTCAAAATCAGCGCTCAAAACTTCGTCACGGTGACCATCGACTCCGCCGAATATCACAATACATTGATCGGTTTTGATATTCCATAACCTACAAAGTAAAGTTTAATTAGTATAAACGGGAAAGATTCACACCAGCGTTAGCTTAGATATTAGCTTTCATTCCCGTCATTTACTGCAATACGAACAGGCATGAAGTGGCCTACACTCACCTAAGCGCATGATCTTTACTAACGGAGAGAAGTAAATTGGGATCCATCGGGTGAAACTTTAATTCATTAATCGCATTTCCATGACCGATGTAATGTTTAATGCAAGAGACAGTTAATGGGTTTATAATACGGATGATACCCCGGGAGCCGGCGCAAGCGAGCAGCGGTTGCCCAGTTTGGTCATCGTAAGTCCAAGCACATGTGTAAAAATTTTCGTCCGAATCCGGGTCGGCGTACGCTTGCAGCAGTTTGAGTCCGCCTTTGTCTGGGCATTCGTAAATGGCGATACGATTGCTTCCGACGGTTGCAAATGCAGGTGGTTGGTCGTCTTTTAAGTGATGGTTGAATTGGACGCCAAATAGTGGTTGTCCGTGATCTTCTTTGACGTATGAGGTGCATCGATATGCTATCTTACAGTTTTTGTATTTACGTCTTCCGCGTCCACGTTTTCGGCCTCGAGTTGTCGGGGTTTCGCTCCGGGAATTGTTTTCGCTAGTTGGCGCCTCGCTGCCCGCGCTTGACGAATCGTCACCAGAGTCTTCTGTGTGGGTTGAGTGATCGGAGTTTTGGGAGATCAGTTTGGGTTTTTTTGACGTGATGTGATGACTAAAACCGTCTTCGGTGTCCGACATGGCTTGGTAATGGGTGACTTGGTTTTGATTTTTAAGGTATTCTTATCTAGTTTTACCGTTTCTTTGCTGCCGGAGAACAAACAGTAAACAAAGTTTTTGTTAGGTAGTAAGAAAATGTGGTTTGATTTTCTTAATTGGAAAATTAAAACTCGTACTCGCAAGATAAATTTTTGTACTGAATGCAATAAACAAATAAGTTAATTTTTCAATTTTGTAGAAATAGCAGATTATATATTTTTTTAATTAAAATGTTGTATATGGGAGAAAGCAATATTTGAGAATCTGGTTTTAGATAGATCAGCTCCAAATTGTTATAATTTAACCGAAATAAGACGGTAAATGCTACCCTTGTGCAGAACATTATATGAAAACTGTCAGAAAAATAATGCAAGACCATTAAAATGAAGTTAAACAAAACGTTTTCTCAAATTGCGGCAGAAACAACTAAACACTGTTTCAAACAGTTGTCGTTAGGTGGCCCTCAATCTGTTTCTCATTGTGGTGTGCCTAAACCCGGCTAATCGGTGTACTTCAGGTAATAATCGTTTGCTAAAGTTTATTTCTACGCAATAACATAATTTTCTGCTCATTAGGTATTTGTAAAAATGAGTGAAAAACAAGAAGAGCAAGAAACAACCGAGAAACCTGCGCTTCTTGTAGCAGACCCGCCAATAACATTGCCACTAATAACAGAACGGGAAAAAGAGTTAGCCCACACAGCATTAAAAGAGTTTACAAAAGGCGATTATGAAAATTGTTTGCAAACGTTGAATCAACTGTCATCGACGAGAGTTGCCGATCCAAAAGTGTCGATGAATATGAGCGTAGCACAGTTTTATTCTTCTGGATGCACGAAAATTGAAGATTTAAAAGAGAGTTTAAACCAGATTTACATAGAAGTAGTTTTTTTTAGACTGTAATTAACATTTCGAACTGATTATTTTGCATTTTCTTAGAGTCACGGTAACACAGTATCAAAAGACACTGACGAATTGGACGACGTCGATCACTGCGTCATTAAATATAATCAAGCGGTTTTGTTATATCATTTTCGTAAATATCATGCAGCTATTCCTATTGTGGACAAAGTGTTTCAATTCATTGAACCGATTGGTGAGGTTATTTACATTTGAATTGTGATATTAGACGTAATTTTTGTGTTTTTTCTAGAAGAAAATCTAGCCAAAAGAGTTTGCTTTCTTTTACTCGAATTGTATCTATCAACGTATCAAGTAATATAATCAAAATGAGAGTTAATGTTTCTATTTGCTTTATTTATTTTCTCTTTCAGACGGAAAAAGCATTAAATTCAGTTGGATATATAGAAGCGACGTACGGTCATCAAAGTATAAACGATAAAAACCAGTTAGCAGACTCAAAAGAAAAAGACAAAATTTGGAAAGAGAATGGTAGTAATGGCGGAGGAGATGAAAATTTGCAGGATTCATATAAAATCAAATTGCAACAGGTTAGTATAATTTATTTTACATGTAATTGCAATTCTACACACTGTTAAAATTACATTTCAGTACAAAGTTCGTTTATATTTGATGCTCAAGTCGATGAAAGCGTGTAAACGGGAAATTAAAAGTTTAATGAATTCTTACGGTGTTGTATGTTCAGATTTATTAAATAAAATTTCATTGAATTTACTTTTATGATTTTTCAAACAGAATTTATCCACAATTTACTTGAAAAGTAATTTGGAATATCTTCGTGGAAATTACCGAAAAGCTTTGAAACTTCTAAACTCAGTCCCTCATTCAACTCCATCAGCACTCGAGACCGGTGAAAGCAACGCTATAATGTATTATAATAACGTTGGTTGTATTCATTTTTACATGGGAAAAGCAAATCTTGGAGCTTTTTATTTTCGGCAAGCATTACAGGAGAATGAAAAAATTGTGGAACTTTTAAATAAATCTGATGAAAGTAAAAAAAAATTTGTCACAAAAAATTTATTCTATAAATTTATCGAATTTAAATTTTCTAGATTCAAAAGAAAAACCTTGTTTGTACATTAACGGAGCAAGTCGCCACTTTGAGTTACTATATAATCTGGGAATTCAATTACTACACGCTCGTAAACCAATACAAGCATTTGATTGTCTCATGGAAGCGATTCGAGTATACCCAGGAAACATTCGGCTTTGGTTAAGGTTGGCCGAGTGTTGTATTATGGCGCATAAACCCGTAAGTGTTATACAAAAATTTTACTTTAATGACAATATTTAAGATTGAAATTTATTGCAGAGTAATGCAGAGGATTTTCAATTGAGTCAACGTCAAAAGGACATTGTTCAAGGATTAGTTGGTACTGGGCTTCACCGAAAAGTTATTTTATCACCCTCGATATCCAAAGAAAATGGAGTGTCAGTTAATTTTTATTTTCTTCACTATTTAATTTATTTCATTTTACACCTTTCTAAATGCAGAACGGAAGGTCAATCGGCAGCAATGCCGATGCCGACTTTGGAGTTTGCCTCGTTGTGTTTGAAAAATGCTCTCGTCTTACTCCAAGACGACCGAGACCCGAATTCGAGTTTATCTACATCAATGGGGTCTGACGAAATGTCGGAAACGAACACGTCAATTAGTGAGGGTTGTCCATTTATTTCCGGTTTGCCAGCAAATCCCATTAGAGGAACGGAAACGATGAATTTACGGTACAAAAAATATCTTTAATGTACGATTGGATTCTAAAACAATTTTTATTTTTAAGCGCTTCTATATTAATTGCGAGTAGTTACGTCAATCTTTGTCTACGGGACACAGTAATGGCGCTGCATTACGCACAGACTCTTTTATCATTACCCAAAATCTGTGGCGTTCACAAGTACTTAAAAATACTTTTGGGTAATCAATTTTTTATTCCGATTCAATATTTTTTTTAGATTATTAGGGCATTTATACGCAGCCGAAGCATTAATTCTTCTTGATCGCATTTCGGAAGCGATTGATCATTTAAACCCAGATTTAATTAAAGACGTTCCTCTTACGTTACACACTAACGATAAAGAAGACAAAGAGAAGCCACAGACGCAGCAAGAAGTTATCAATTTACAAAGTTAGTTTATTTTTGAAAATATTTATTTCTTTAAATTTTTATGGAAAATATTGCAGATTGGTATCCAAACAGTTCAACAGCAGCACGGAATATAATGCAGTATAATATGACAGTTGCTTATGCTCTCAGGGGTGAATATGAAAAAGCGAGTGAATCTCTTAAAAAATTAATGGGGGTTGGGATTATCGGGCCTGGGAATAGTCGGCAGAATTCCGATGTTCCTGTGCAGGCAGTTTTGCTTGCTCTGTATATTCATTTACAACAAGGTGAGATTGAAGTTAAATTTTATAAAAATCAATAACTGACATTTTTTAAAATTTTAGGTCACTTGGACATGTCTAAAAACCTGATTAAACAGTATATTCCGCAATTGCGGTAATTGTAGCTCACGTTTGAATAAAAGAAATAAAAATTTTAAATGCCTAAGTTATTGCTTTGACAAGTGGCGACATCTTCTGGCGATATTATCTGTACAAACAAACATGGCTGTGTGCATCGCTGTTGTCGGTAAAGACGTGAGTATTTATTAAAATTTTATCGTTTCTTATAACTAATTTCGTATTATTTAAATTGTAGAATGCGCCATTATTTACTAGAACTATCCCTACTCAAGATGAACGTAAATTTCACTACACTATTCATACTTCACTTGATGTTGTCGAGGAGAAAGTGTCATCAGTTAGTAAATCCGTTACGGATTTGAGAGATTTATATTTGGGTTTATTATATCCGACGGAAGATTTTAAAGTGTATAAACATAGACAGATAATGTTAACGTTTCTTGGCTAATTATGAATTTTTATTTTCATAGTTACGGATTCGCAACAAACACAAAATGCAAATTTGTCGTCATCGTTGAATCAAACACGAGTTTACGTGAAAATGAAATAAGAACAGTTAAGTAAATTTTAAACAAATAAAAGTAAGGGTTTATTAATTTAAAAAAATCTATTTAGATGTTCAAGAAACTTCATTGCGCTTATACGGACACACTATGCAACCCATTCTACATACCCGGTGACGACATTTCTTCCAAGTACACAAATCTCTTTTTTTATATTGTGTTCATATTGAAGTAAGCAGAATTGACGCAAAACAATGATACGTGAAGCTAGAAAGTGAGCTCTTATAGGTTTATTTCATTTACGTGTTATTTCTGTATACTTCTAACATGAACATAAGTGTGAAATAGCTTTATACAACGTGTTTAAATCTATTTCCAGATCCTTCGTTGACCTTGTCGACGGCATGTTAAAGAAAGACGATAAGTTATAAACTCAGTGCAAAATAAATTTATTCGCAGAGAAAAGAAAGAGAAAAATTCATGACCTACTTTTTACACTAAATTACAAAATGCTCAAACATTTCAACAGAAAAAAAAATTTTTCCGTTAAAAAGTTTCAAGTTCACAATTGTTTCCCCTGCTTTTCTTTTAGAATTTTCCCTTTGCTTCGAATTCTTCTACGACGAAAAAATAATTGCCCTTTAACTCTCAGGAATTGATGAAACTGCGCAGGTGATGGTGCAGGTTTAATTAAACCCCACTGCGCTAAGTATTTAACAGAGATCGTTGTACCGGCTAAAGTTACAGTATACCGAGCAGGTGTCGCTATTTTGTATAATGCGTACGCTATAGCGACATAACCGGCTCCGGTATGCTCCATCTTTTCAATAATTGCTTCACTCGCTCCTAGAACTTTAAGTAGCGAAATTATGTCAACACCGCTAAAAAGATAAATTTAGAGAATAAGTTAAGGATTCAGGCGTGAATAATTCAAAAATTACCTCTGGGCCATGTAATAGAAGGTTCCAAACCAAACTATAGATGTAACTAAATGTACTGGAACCAAGACGTACCAATAATCTCGAAACATTCTTTTATACTTTTCCCAGAGGGTCATTTTTGCAATTTCTCTAACGGATGGCGGCGGCGGTGGGGGAGGTTCAGGCGGTGGGGATGGAGCAGTTTTAAGTTCAAATGTGAATGGATCTTTGGGTAGCTGTTTCACATCTTTCTTACTTGAATTGAATTGCAGACGGTCGAAAAATAAGTTTCGCTTTTGTGGCGCAACTGCATTCGGCCTCATAAAATTTGCTGTAAAGGGGAAAATTAATTTATTTACCTGCTTGTTCAGATTTTATAAAACTTAAAATTACAGCTTACTTTTAATCTGTTGGCGTTTACAATTGGAGATAACGTTTGATTCTTTATCAACTACAGGACAAAAATAGGAAAATCTTCCTAGTTGATTTGTTTGTTGCCGAAATTGCATCAGCGCAAATTCCGTATTGAAAAACCATGGCCTGGCTATTCGAAGTGTAGAGAGCATTTTTTTGCAAAACTATGGTTGTTTTAAAATACTTAACTAATTTAATCGATGAGTTTGAATGCTATTTTTTTTAATTCAATAACGCACGGTCGCATAGGCGGCCGCCATGATTTCAAGAAATTTTCACAGCCTATATTTGGAATCGGTTGTTTAATCGATATTTTAACTACATTCGATACGATACGATTTCCTCTATTCTTCGATACGTCCTCGTTCTGGAAGTATCGATTGTTGTAGAAACATCGAGTAAAATATCGATGTTGGCGCCACCTGTCAATGAAAAGGCAGATATCGTTACATCGATTAAAAGATGGCGACTCCTCCAGCCAAACGATATCGGAAAAGAAGTAATGTTTGGACTGTTTTCACCAAAGCATCGATAAATGCGGCCGTGTGTAATCTTTGCCAGAAGGAAGTGCGAACATGTGGCAACACTAGTAATCTTTTAAGTCATATTAAACGTAATCATAATGACATTTTACCGGAAATTCTTGCTGCTGAGAGCGGTGAGTGGCGATTTAAGAAATTTTTCACGTTTATTTCAACTTTTTAGTACAAAAATTTTTTTGAACTGGACAACACAGAAAATTGAAAATAGTCAACAAACAGTCGATATATTCGTTTATTAACGGCTGCATATCGATTTTAAAAAGGTTTTTCTTTTTCTAAATTGGGATTTTTTTTTTCCTTCGGATCTAAACCCTCCCCCTCTCGACTCGAAACTAAATTGACTTGATATTGATAATCGATTTTTGTACAGGAAATGATGCGTTAGACAATGCAGTGCGGGAAATTCAACTTGAACCTGAGGTGACTATAGAAGAAACTGCGGCAGCGGTCGTTAATGAAGCGCTTAATAATGTTAACAAAGAAGATAATAGTCAGTCATCTACTCCAGCCAAACCAGCTGGCACACCCGCAAAAAAAAAATCGGCGCCGTTATCCGATTATACTTTTGTAAGTTTTTGCTTTTCTTTCTCTTGTCGGTGTGCTGTACCCTTTGGGCTAATAATGTTGGATGTAGCGCTCTTAAGCACGTGGGTTCACATTAAAGTAATGCAGAAATGATGCAAAAGAGTGCTGCAAGATGAGAAGGAAAGTAATTATAGCTAAAATTATGACAACAGTTCTGATGAGTCAATACTGCGCCACGTCATTGTCGTGTGGAAAAATATTGCGCCGGGTTATTTTTTGCATTTTTGTGGTTTGAATACATGGGAACGTAGCTTAATAAGTCTACGGGAACTGACTTATTTATTTAATAAATTTATACGCACAGGCACACTATTTGGTCTGTGCATCCGGTGTAAGTCAATAAGATATTTAAAGCTAGTTTCACAATGTGTTCAGATTGAAGTAGCGCAAAATTGCTACAATAAGGGAAAAAATATAAGAGTACAACTTTGCAGTATCAATCAATGACAACATTTCTACTTACATTTAATGTGTACACAGTAAACCTATCTTGAGTCAACTTGTACGAAGCCAAAACTCTTTTAGTGTAAACTCTTTCGTAAGTACCTTATCGTATTTCAGTTAGAAAAGAATTTACAGTTGTTCATAAGCATTCAGGCATAAATTTATACCGTAAAGTATAAAATCTGGCTACATTCACATTAGGAATGGAGGTGCATGCAGTTGGTGTTAGGCTTTGCTCTTTACACTTTTATGCAACCACTGGCATTAGCAATGCAAATTAAAATTTGTAATTTTAACTCTTTGCAGGCCAAGTCATTACGATCTAAGAATTCATCAATGGAAGTTATAAAAATTAGTTCGACGTTAGACAAACTTAACAAATCGGTTGATACATTTGCTACGACAGTTGACGCAAAGAGTAGAGCGTTTCAAGTGGCAGAAAGATCTCAGTTTTATCACGGGTTTGAGTTTCTCGACACACAATTCAAAAAATTACCAGAACTAAAAGCGCAGGAATTGATGCAAAAGTTCATGGCAATGACATACGAAGCTATAAATCAACACGAAATTCTTAATCAATCAGTTTATCATGTGCAGTTAATGCCACAAGATGAGTAAAATTTGATTAAAATTCCATTTGAATTATAGCTGTAGATAAAAGTCAATTTATACTCATACTGGCATTGATGTCCGAAAATAAATGTAAATATCATTTAATTTCTAAAACAACTTGTTAAAAAGGTACAGATTTGTATAGGCAGCGAATTGTTTGCACTTAATAGATCACAGTTGGTCTTCGTCATCAGACATATCACTCGTGTCAGCAAATGGTTTGTGATATGATACAACTTCTGATCTTTGACATGACACGCAAGCTTTACACCTGGACCACAAAATTAAAATTGTTCCTACGATAATTATGCCAGCCAATACACAAGTTGTGATGACGACAATTATTAGAATCCTGTGACGTATAAATACCAAATGAAATTATAACAAAAAAGAAAATCATTGTGAAATTCACCTGTATTGTCCTTCATAATCAGTGACTAGATGTTGTTTCTTGTGCAAGTTAAGAAGACATTCTGTAGGATTTAGGAAACAATAAATTGTCAATTTTAAAGAAAACTAAATCACTTTTTTTTAAAAGGCTGGTACAGAAGTTTTAAAGGTGAGATAAGTTAAAAAGAAGAGAATTTTCATAATGTTGAATTAGTTTGTTTTTTGCAGCCCGTTACTTACCAGTTACCGGATCATAAAGAGGTATAACTATTTTCTTATGAATGAACTTTTAAACTGTAAATGTTTTTCTATAAGATTTTAAGGACATAATAAATAACCACATAATGCATGTGCATCAAATATGTACTAGCAATAATGTGTTATTCTACGGTAAGAAAAGTTCTGTACCACGACCCTTTATCTAGGGTTACCAGTATTTTCGTTTGAGCTATTGCAACTCCCAGTAACGGAATCGCAATTGCAGGGGTTTGAGCAATTGCACTTAAGGGAACAATTCTCTCCGTACCGACCAACCGCACACACTATTTCACACAAAAATCAAAATTTAATTTTCACAATTCTTATACATAAGCATTTTTATTTACTTTTCTCGCAATAGCGACCAGTAAAACCAGGAAGACACAGACAACTTCCATTAGCTGGATTGCAAGAAGCGTTATTAATACATTGGCACTGAATTTCGCAATTAGGACCCCAAAAATTCGATGTGCATTCTGAAAATGATGTTTTCATAGGTAAAATAATTTCCAAAAATCATTATTTATAATAAACCTTTTTCGCAATTTTCTCCAGTGTAACCCCAATCGCATCTGCAACCGTAAACTGTACAAACACCTCGACTCGTACAGTTATACAGATGACAAGGAAGAATTAGGCAATCGGAACCACTCCAAGGTTTTTGGCATTTACATTCGCCGTAATGACAAATACCGTGAAGGCCACATCCTTTTGAGCAATCGGGTTCATGCGCGCATAGCACCGTACTGACTGGTCGAGCACAGTTTAATTCGGTATGCCCACTAACATAAAAAAAATAAAGATCAATTTCATTTCTATTTACACCTGTAAACACTTTTACCAATTATCCGAAGGGTAATTAACTACAATTCCATTAATAGCAAATGTGGCAGATCCGCCACCATCTGTATTAATAGCATTAATAGCACCAAAGTGCTGCATAATCATAGCTAGCTCTAACAAATCGACCCTAGATTGTTATGCAAATGTAATTAGGAAAAATGTGGTCATTAATTTTTGTAATTTACCCTGATGATCCTGTTTTTCCGTCAACATGTAATAAAATAACTCTTCCTTCTTTGTCATGCCCGACTGACGTTCTTGCAGATGTAACGTCAACGAATTTTTTAAAAGACCCTGACGATGGTAGTTAGTTTTTAACTCGAAAACATGGTTTAAAAAAGTAAAATAGTAACCTGTTTCTTGAGTGTCAGGACATTCAGCTTTTTGACTCTCATAAATATAGGTGTCATTATCTCTTAACAACCAAACAACACCACTGACTAGTTGCTTAAAATTGTACGCTTCTCTTTTAAAATCATCTTCTGATAAATACCTAAATAGTTTTTTAAACAAGAAATTTATTTTAATTTTAAATATCAAGTGTATTTTATTTGTACCCAGTAAAAATAGATCCATTCTTCATAATTCCAAATTGAGCATTTTGAATGCCATTTGAATCTTGAATTTTCACACCGTCACTTATAATATTTCCTAGACGAACATACTCTTCACTACCAATCTCGAATTAAAATCTTATTGTAAATAATTACCAAGACATTTGCCATTCGTTGTATTAAAAAAACCGGCATTCATAGCTACAAGGCAATTTCTTTGTTTTGCAGACTCAACAACAGTTTCCCGAATTCTTTCTTTACAACCCCCACGCTTTCTCGGTTCTAGTACCGATAACGTCAATAGAGGATTCTTTATTAAACTATAATGCCCTTTGACCCATTTATCAGCTCCCAGATTCAAAGTGAAATATTTCGTTTCAATGAGATTTCCCTCCTCGATTGGGTCATCGTGTCCTGGATAAAGTTGATGTGTCTTGCTACCGTATTTAATCGGTTGGCAATCTCTGATTTGACGATGCTTTAGAATAGAACCGTGATTTAACGTGTATGGTTGAAGTAAATCAAGATACCTAAAAATAGATCAAAAAATTATTCATTTTGTTACATTATTTTCGATTTTACTTACTCGGAGTGGACTAAAACACTCGTCACGATTACGTATAAAAATATTTCACAAATTAGAATTCTTGCGGCCATATATAAACATTACTTGTCCTTTAAATAATTTTTACTTCATCCTAGAAATACGTAAAAGGAAAAAATCCGCCATGCTTTCGAAACTTACATAAATATTATGCATCGGTACACACCTTAAAGCCACCTGAATAACACGTTACATTACAAAATCAGTACAATTTTGATGGAGCGGTGATCAAGCGAAACCATGTGTTTACATCGTCATACAAATGACGTCATAACATTGAACTGGAACTTGACCTTTGTTGACCCGGTCCAGCTCCATTTGCGTCATTTGTGGTGTTAGGTAGGGAAGGAAAAAATTTGTGACTGCCGTTTCCGGATGAGGGAGTCGTTGGTCGGAGCGAGCGAAGTGTGAGTCGAACTGTTTGTAAACACAACGAAATGACCAGTGAGAAATATGAGCAATCGTTACTTTCATGCGACTTAATAATCTTAATATCAAACTGTACATTCACCTCGATCGAATCGAGTGGGGAAATGAGATTGAAACAGGATGTGTGCGCAAAGCAGTGAACCGAAGCCAACTAAATAAGTGCAGTATTGAAAAATAAGCCTAATTTAATCTATTTCTTTATTTGTTATACGAATAAGAATGGCGAGTGCAATGGTGAATAACTACAAAAATAACTCGTGCTGTGAAGACACCACACCAGCGAAAACGTTGGTAAATTCGCTACAAAATACTTTTGAGTTGCCACAACGTGTTGGGGAGAATATGAACGGAACGTCGTCGTCCTCGTTGAGCTTCACTCCTACTTTAATATCCTCGAAATCAGGCTCGAAATTTAAATTGGTGCATGATGGAGATGTGCACGTGTGCCGTTTGAATCATACGAGGACAATGATCAGTAAGATTCTTAGCTCCAAGTTTCTTAGGAGATGGGAACTTCATCGACTCATCTTGACTGACAGTGCGATTATATCAAAGACTGTAAGTTTTTAATACCTTTTTTTATTATAAAAGTTTTTTTTGATCATTATTTGATTAAAAATTACTAATCTGAAGCGCAAATGGTGAAAAAGTTAGCTACTGCTAATATCGCAAGTAGCCGTTGCTAACTAAAGCCTGACTTCTGGCACGTACATACATCTAAACTGTAAATTCAAAGTAGCTTAAATTTCGTATGAAAATGCGAATCCAAGATGGGATTTACTGCTGTAAAACTGCAAACTTCTCTGCAGCTGGCAAGAATAGTTTGCAACATCTAGGCCGTACGCTGCAGCTCTAATTCACTATTTAACGTACAATAAATTCTAAAATCTAATAAATATACACAAACAGAGTATTCGAAATTAAAATGTAAATTTTAAACTGAACGATGATAATAGATCAGTTAAAAATTGCTAATGGAGGCTACGAGCAAGGGCAAGGCAAAGCCTAAATCCTAATTTACATTTCCAAGTATAGACTCAAAATTCCTTAAAATCTGAATGGTTGCAATGAAATGAGTTTTATATCGATATCAAAAACCTTTTCTGCAATTAGGTACAAAGGTTATAAAACTCCTAGCACCAATGCTAATTTAATATTTTGCTGTACAATAAAATCTTGCTATAGGTGTATCACAAACTAAATTCAAAATATCGTAATATTCGCATTAAAACTTGAATTATAAAGAAGGAGCAGTTTAGTGCTGTTAGCAACTGCTAATTTAGCAAAGTAACAGTGGTTAACTAAAGCCTTAATTTACACCTAACACTTAATTTACGTTTCCAAAGTAAAGCATAAACCCAAAATACTTTAAAACCAGTGAAAGTGCGAAAATTAGCAAGTAGATGTTAACAGCAACAGTTTGCATACTCCTAGGACAGACATTAAAACAAAATCTGGAAAATCGCTAGTGCTCAAACATGTGAATATTCACTCTTACATAGCTAAAACACAATAAAGGAGTTAAATTCTGGTGCCTATTGCTAATTCAGCAAAATGGTAGTAGCTAACTGAGCATTAGACTCTTAACACAACATTTCTCTTCTAATTTCCATTTTTTTAAGTTTGAAAATCTAAACTTTTATAATAAGCAAAACCTAGTGTCTAGCCTCAAATTTAGCATTGTAACAAAAACTCCAATAATGTCAAATCTAATCGAGGGGAATTCTAAATTGAATATTCGGCTTAGATACGAGATAACATTGAGAAACAATTTTTTTCAGTATTGTGACATAAAACATAATGCAAGTCGAATGACGTCATTATGGACCTTTGACTTGGCCTTTTGCCCAACAACAAACTTTAGAAGATCAAATAGGGTGTGACAAGGATATCCCTGTAAATCGAATGACACTCATTTTATCGGCCTATATAAAAAGAAAAATAAAACATTTGAAGTTTAAAATTACTAAATGTTAATGATCTTTTGGAATTTCTTTTTTATTGCAGTAAGCCAAGACTGTTGTGACGTCATAATTTTTCAATATACCTTTTAATCGCTTAAAGGGAATTAAAAATAGAATGCTTTGACGTGATTCAGCTTGTTTATACACCCATAAACATTTATCGAATAAATTTAAAGCTGAGATTTAGGATTTTGTCACCTGCGAGATGAATTCAACCCACGTTAGGGTTATTTTTATCTCTTGTTGGGAAAAAATGTCATCTTTAGCGCAGCCTTGGACAACTGAAGGTTTCCTTTACTTGCACAATCTGAGGGGAAATTTGAGAATAGAAACTTTTTGTTTTTCTTTTTAGTGCCATTTTGAGTTATGAGGATAAAAGCAGCGCACCCTCATCAATTTTTCCAAGAAAAAGGGGTTGAATTGAATAGCAATTTTCGGATTTGGGTTTTTAAGTTGTAAATTACTTGAAAAACCCTACTTGACCTCGGGTGAATACAGTGAAAACAGTTTCTAACGGTTTTATTATCTTGTTGTTTCCGTTTCGGGTTTTATTGTTTATCTACTGCTATTCGAATATTGAACTAATAACTAACCGTTGCACATCCTCATTCTTTGAATGTCAACCGCAAATTAAGGGTCGTTGCTTGAAAAATTGAAAGGGGGAAGGAATATAAATATTTGAGCTATGGAACAAAGGTTAATTGAGGAGGTTTTATTTTTTTATTACGTCGTGGTGGTAATTTAGAGCTGGTGAACACTGAATTCTGGCTAATGGTTTTCACAGCGGGAGGATTTCCGAGTGTTTATACTTAATTTCCCGCATCAACTTCCCAGATATTTAATTTTGAAGGAAGAAGAAAATCTAATACACAGGAAAAATAATAAATGGTTTGATAACATGAACTTGAGTAGAATGAAAGAAATTTAAATTTTATAAACGGGGTATGAGAGTAAATTGTAAAATTTTGCATTCTTATGGTTTACTCCTCCAACTACGGTAGTAGAATTTTCCTAATCCTAAACAAATCCATCACACGAACAACACAATAATCTGAAATCAGACTGTTTTTTTTGTCCAATGATATTTAGGTAGTATAATTTTCTAGCCAATCCTGCAGACGGTTAGCAGCATTCGCTATTGTAGTCACATTACCTAAATGACATCATCCGCATTGTGATTGGCCAGAAAACTTACAACAGTTCAATATCATTGATGAAGAATGCGAGCGAGTTCTGTATCACCAAATTTGAAACAAATATAAATATAAAAAGCTTTATAGGTTTGGCTTTTAGTTATGGTTGTAATAAACCTTTATTAACGATCCATCTGGGTGAATGATGACTAACACGAAAGGTTGATGGCCCTTCAATTCATTCATTCAATTATACACTGATATAATCAAAACATTCTCTTGACAGCCCACAGGATTTTTGGAAGAACCGGTACCGTATGCATCCATAGAAGACATTTATGCCGTCACACGCTGGGATTGTCACCAAAAATTCTGTATTCGAATCGTAGTTTTTGACGGATCAATTTTATTGCAAGTGAGACACTGATAAATAAAAGGCATATTCACTATTTTTTGAAAAGGAAAATAATTTTATTTTGATACAGACAAGCAACAGCTACCTCCGTGATCAATGGTTCCATTCAATCATCTGGAAGGTATTAACCGAGCCAATATTGACTCCCTGGGGTTGTTTTTAATTTGTATTCAAAATAGGCTTATTTATTGTGTTTTCGTTGGCAGAAAAATATTTTCAAGTATCAACGACTATTGCGAAATACGAGGCGTATTGAAGTGATGTTGAAAGAAATCAAGGTTAGGGCAAATTAAAATGTTTTGGTGTTTGTTGATTGCAGTATTTTTATCCTTTTTTCCTACTTTTAAGTTGCGCCGATATAGATTAATCTGCACGTGAAAATTAAATTGCTAGTTGTAGGTTAGTGAAGCGTGAGGCTATTGATAGTGGGAAAAAAAATAATTTGTCGAAGCTTGAAATGACGTCAGTTAATGGGTAAAACGCGTTTGCGTCAAGTCAAGAAATGGCAAACTGCGTTGCTGTGACGTAATTTTTGATCATTAATATCTTACTACAATAATTGTTCGACATTTGGATTCAGCATTTCTGCTGGTTGGGCCGAGACGTTCAGTTGGGTTATTCGTCGGTCTCTAAAAGATAATTTTCTGAGATGTAATTTAGAGATGTGAAAAGTTTTATTAAGTTGTAATTTTTATAAATTTTTTTTTTTTTTTTTTTTTTTTGGTAGAATATGGTTGATTTCTGTGTTTCCACTCCATTGCAAGATGAATGCATTTATCAAACTCCATTGGACATTATATCCGATCTGCTACCAAAGGTAAATTTAAATTTTTTTCTATTGGGAAATGTCAATATGTTAATTTATATTTTTTCTTCTTAGATTTCAAATCATTTTCCTAAAGCTGTACAAGAAGAGGTTCTTGTAACATTGGTGCCATTATTAGAAAAAAATCATCCAACATCTGAAATTTGTGATTTTTTCAGCAAGGTTTGTATTTTTTAAATTTTATTTAAAGGTTTAAGGGTTAATTAAGTTTGTTTTGTTAGCAATGCAAAGATAATCCTCGTTCCAACTTAATTACGGAGGTGTTTACACCTGTTGTTCAAAGGATTCTAAAGCATAATGTTGTAAGTACAAGAAATAAAATTAGTTTGCGCTGTGGGATTGTTACATTTACATGTAGGGATAAGGCTTCAGAAATTTTAAATCAAAAGTTTTAGCTCAGAAAATATTTTTACGTATTTTTAATGTAAACACTTGGGGAACTAGTTTATTACAAAATCAGTACACAGACCGATTTAGAGATCTATAGCTACAAGTAGTAAATAGAACATGAAGTTAACGTTCGACGGATATAAGTCTTGCCAACCAAGTGACATTTACCAAGATGTGTAGAATTACATATTGCGCAATCTTCCTGACCAGAGCCTAATGCCATTTTTGAACCCTATGCTGATATATCAAAAGGACTCTAAACAATAATTTCTGATTGGCTCGCACAGAATTGGCACTTAACCGCGATGCTGGGCGTGAAGTTATGCCAAGGCTGTGCTAGTTCAATTGCCTTCCAATAATGCAACAGTCTTTAGGGGCATGTTTGAGTTACTTAAATGTGAACATAATTTATAAACCAAACGTAACGCATAGATTGATTTGTAGCCTGAGTTTGGGGCCATTTTCAGGATGCGCAAAATAAAAATCTTCGGTTTTGTTCGGCGCATCTGGATATTAATCGTAAGTTTATAAGTTGTAAGAACAAGCATAAGCCAATTTGTGCAAACTAGCTAGTATGTGAGTGAAATTTTTGCTGTCCCTTGTAATTTATCTTATAAAGCCAATTCAACCGGTGTTCAGCTGTTCACATTAAAGCATGCAACAACTGGAAAGTTGCTGCGTCACTTCTCTACAGTTTTCTTAAAGTAATTTAAAGGATATTTGCGTTTGCTTCCGTTCCGGTCCATAATGCGGCAATCTTTTCCTTTTAAATGTGAATACAAAAGTTGCACTTAGTTTTATCGGTTACATAAAGAATGGTGTTATGTGACCACAAGTTTATTTATTTTTTACTTTTTTTTTAGGATTTTGGTAAATACCCAAAGATGAGACTTTTCCTTCAAGATTTTATCGTAGCGTTGGGTGCTAAAAATGAAGGCCTTTCCATTGTTCGCCAATTTGTGGCAAGGTATAAACAATATTTTATTATTTTTTTTCATACTCAAAACAGTGAAGCCAAAAAAAAAATTAATTAAAATGCGACTTTTAATTTTCCGCCTCAATTGGAATGTTTTGTTTAAGTGGTTTGTTTTGTTTGGTTGCTAGGGTTTGCTAATTAAGAGCGACATCTATATTTAGAGTCAACATGATCAATATAAATTTTTAATTGTATTCACTTTAGCATGCACGGATCATCGTCAACGTGTCCTCATCCACGGGTGCTTCCCAATCTCGTCTCAGTTTGCTTGGCAGCTATTTATTCTATTTTTGAAAATAAAAAGAGGTAAATAACGCTATTAATATAAATACATTTTGATCAAATTATTAAAAAAACACATTTTTATCATTATTTTCTTCAGTTCTGCCGTAGATAATTTGAACGAATCGAATAATTTTATCCTGAATCATCACCAGGACTCGCTTAACTGTTTTCTAGCGTGTTTTGATATGTTGTAAGTACCATCTGTTACTCTAATTTGATAAAAGATTATTAATTTTTTATCTACGTTGAAAATTTAGAGCTTCGTATGAAGATTGGAGACCATTTTTGTCGCAGTTACTACAACCGATACCATTTCCGGACAAGTACGGCCATTAACTCATTTAATTTGTATAAACATTTTTACTAAATTATTTTAATTTATTTTTTCAGAGCAATTGCTTGTGAATTATTCACAACGTAAATATTTTTTATGGTAGTGCTATGCCTCCACTCAGAGAAATGTTCTGGAAAAAATAATCATTTAAGTGACACACACAGCCAGGGGTTCTAAGTAAAAATTTGTAGTTGATTCAAAAATCGACTTTAAAAAGCGATTACAACGTCTTGTCAATGCAGTATTGATGTAAAAAATAGGCTTATGGTTTAACGAAATTTGGGAAATATACGTAGGGTGTCACAGCTCTGCATAGGCCATTGAAAAAAACTTCTATTGTGGACATTGTGGACACTACAGCAATTATGATTTTTTCAGAATTTTAATCTCGGGGCCTCAAAATTCCAGAACTTAGTTTTTTTTGAGAAATTGTTTTTTTTAGAACATTCACCATAGTGGAGACGTAGTACTTAAAAATAAAACATTAATTACAACAGCATTTTTTTTTAGTGGGTTCCAGCCAATAATTAGACAAATAGTTTCGGATCCTCGTTGCGATGTCCACCAAACAGTTCTGGGAATTCGGGATGGTAAAGAGGGTTGGTTTCATTTATATTATCCTGGAAATTTGGCATGTCAGGATGATGGGAAAATATGGACTGGAATGGTAAATTTGAATTTATGATAATTTTGAAATTAACTGTAATAAATATTACTTTCAATAGTTGGAATCTTTAGTGAAATGCTGTTGCCGAAGGAAACGATTTCTTTCCACTTTGAATAAAATGCTTGGTCACTTAATGTTATTCGCCTTAAGGGATAATAATATATGTCAGGAAACATTGTGTGCCATGCTTGAATTAGAAGTGGTTGAAAATAATGACCATCAGCTACAAATTGTTACCACTTTGCAAAGCACAGTGTCCGGCAGGAAACATTATGCTGCGTTGTGTGAACGACAATTGCATTTGCGTGAGTTGGTGAGTTGATGTTACATTTATTATATATTTTTTTTGCATATGACCTTTTGGTTTTGCAGCAACAGAAAGGCGGACCTCGTAAATTAGCATTACCATCCAGATCTACAGTAATTTAATATTTATTGGAAAATTACATTAGAGTAATTAATGTAATTTTCTTTAGGACGCTGACTTGGCTAAATTATTGAATTGCGGTTCATTCGGGAACTTGGAGTGCCTCAGTCTCGCATTTACACAAGTAACAAGCGCTTGTGCTGAACAATTGATTAAGTTGCCTTCCCTGAAATACCTTAATCTCTGGTCGACACAAGTAAGCGAATTAAAAATTGATAAGAGAGATTAATAAGTCTTATCTACAATTCAATGTTACAGTTTGGAGATTCGGGTTTGCAATTAATATCTGAACACCTGCATAAATTGCAGGTGCTCAATTTGTGTGAAACACCTGTTACAGACAAAGGCCTAGTATCACTTTCTGGTAAAATATAAATTTTTTTCGTAGAATTAAATTTATAGTTTAATGTTTATTATTTTGTAGCAATGAAAAATCTACGTAAGCTCAATTTAAATAGCACAAGCTTATCAGCTTACACTTTTGAGAGACTAAAGGTTGGTAATTTAAAGGGGCAGTCAACCAATTTGACAAGTTGATTTTTTGTGAAAGTTAAAAATGAAAAGAAAATTGAAAGGATGACGTCAGATCACTATACCATTTCTGATCTCTCACTTTCCTATTTATCGGTTCTAATTTCTATTAGTGGCCGAACTCTGCTATAAGAAGTGATCTCGGATCATTGTTTGCGTTAAGTCACATGATTAAAACTTTTAAGTTTTTAGTTATATAATTAACGGTCATCAAAATTAACTTGAAAAACAAATTCAAAACTTAAGTATAACTTGTTTAAGTTGGTTGATTGCCCTTTAATTTCCACACAAATTTTTATTAATGCAAATTTAAAATTTTTTAGCAAAAACTGCCAGCTCTTCAGGAATGTGACGTACGTTACACAGATGCGTGGTGACATTAGTAGTTTTCTCTGGATCAGAAATAAGATCCAAGCAATACATCGTGTCATTTAAAAATAATTTTTCTATGATCAAAAGTGAAACGACTTTCTTTCACCTTTTGAACCCAAATGAGTGTTTTCTCCTCTTAATCAGTTATTTTTTCTCTAGTGTTTTTTTATTAAGAAAAAAAACTGCAGAAACACTCCTCATCATCTGAATTTTGCCTTAAAGTCTAAAACTGGTGCCTAATTTAAAGTTAAAAATAACTCTTTAGCAAATAGACATAGTTTTATTCCTGGAATGATTGCCGATAGTAATTTAGTTAAATGCTTTTTTTTAAATTGATTCCAATGGGATCATTATAATTTTGTTCAAGTTACTATAATGGACAATTTATTTATTTCCTTTTATAGATTTAGTCCTAAGACATGATATTAGATTTTTCCTGTTTTTAAAAAGAAGTACTTACCTCTTAATATTTATTTGTAGACAGTTTACATAAGTTATTGACTGGTTAAATATGAAAAAAAGACTAGAAAACTTTTTAATTTTATTAATTTTTATTACGAAAAATTTATTTTTCAAAATATTCTAAGACCAGTTTTACAAAAAAAAAAAGTCTATTCTTTATATCTGCAATTGACATCAATCATTCGTTTTAAGTAGTTAATAAAACTTTATTGGATTACGTAACATAATCTGACCAACAAAGAAGTATCATAATCACATTTGAAATTTTTTAATCAACTTAAGTAAAAAATGTAAGCTAAACAGATCTTAATTTTCTTGTACAATTTCATCCGAATTTTTTGTATAAAGGTTAGTTATGTGAATCCCCTTTCTTGGTATTGTGTTAGTAGTATTAATGGACTTTCTTAAAACACTAACGTCAATAAAACTTGTTCCTTCACTGTAGTAAAATTGACATTTTTATTTGCAATCTCTTGATAACACTAATAACAGCTAAAAGCAAAGTTACACAATCTTGTGTCCCCCTTTTTACTAATAACTGATAGAAATTTAATCATTTTGGTCTTTAACAAATTTATTATATTGTTCTTCAGTCATTAAATTTTCCAGTTCTTCCGGCTTACTCAGCTTGATAGTAAACAACCAGCCTATTTCATACAGAAAAAAATTATTTTATAAATAATATATTTTAACAAGGTCGGTACACATTTTTGAATATTTTACAGATATGGTACCGACTTTGTTTAATATCTATTAATCTTTAACCTTGATCGTAGCAAGATTTATTGATAAGCGCTGGTTTTTCTTCTACTGATACATTTTTATCTGCTACTTCGCCTGATAATGGACAATACAGTTCACTAGCTGCTTTGACGCTCTCCAAAGCACCGCATTCATCTATTTACACGATTTTTAGAAAAATAAAAAGTTTATTTTTTCCTTTTTGCGCATTTTGTTTACCCATAGCATTAAATTCTGCCCCTATGTCAGGAAGCTGAGCAAAAACAACATCCCCCAAAGCTTCCTATAGAATAAACATTTATAGATATGGTAAATATGACGAACATTCTTCTAAACCTGAGCGTATTGCGTTATCCCTATAACTCCGATATTGCCTTTTAGCATTACCCATTCATGTTTATCAGTGTATTTTCTTTCTAATTAAAAAAAAAATAAAATAATTTAGATTAGGGCGCGTAAAATAATTTAAATAAATATGCATTCCCCACCTCCTAAAACCGATTGGGTCAGAGAAATTGGCCTGTAAGAGAATACATTACTAGATCTGGCGATTAAATTTGATTTTAAGGTATTCAGAACAAGGCGCCGCAACCCGGTAGCTGCCATGCTGGTGTAGTTAGGAAAACCTGAATCGTAGCCAATATTAATGAGGAGAAATGCGATGTCGAAATATCTTTCAGGACGATTAGGAAGTCTTTTATCGCGACTATTTTATTAATAATAAGTTACATATAATTTAGTAACTACTGGGAAGTCAGCACTAATTTCTGCGTACGTCAGGTAAGTAATTTGTGAAAACGTGGTTCGAGGGTTCGATGGGATTGCATAACCTGTTTAGTTTTCTTTACCGTCTTTCTCCTGACATTTGAAACTCCATATAAATATAACAGATACGGAAGTTGTGGTTACTGCAACGATTGCTGACGATATGGCAATAGGGCAGGGGGTGTGGTGTGTAATTTTCATCCTACCCTATAAAATTAGTTAACTTTACAAGTTGTTTAAACGCATCGAACTGCTTGTTGTTAATTTTCTCAGCTGTTTAACTTTGCACAGCCATTCACTCTGAAATTAATCAGATATGAAGCAGATCATCGTTTTCTGATTAGCTTAGCAGTTTGTTAATACGTTTCTTAATTTATTAGCTAAACCTTTTCACAGCTACACGAGTAGCTGTGAAAAATGGAAAATGTGTTTTGCGTCATTTCGCTTGCTTACTAACAGGGAAGTTGTCCATGTGCTAGGAAAGCGTTAGATTTTATGCTTATTTCACGTCTGAAGTTCAAACTGCAGTAGTTCTTAGCGTGTTAGATTTTATGCTGTAGTTTTTAGCTATTGCAATTTAAAAAAATGAAGTAAACTTATGCACACTGGCAAGGAGGTACAGAAAGATGGTGTCACGTACTCCTATCGTAAACACAAATGTGAAATTATGCAAACGAGTACCAAATAAATTAGCTACAATACAAACTTTTAATTATAAAATTTATTAAGCTGCACTTCGTATAATTTATTGTACATGAGGGCCATAAAAACTAAACCATTAATAAGTACACAACCGTACAGTGAGTTTCAATTTCTTGACTAGAAATTTTTCATTCCAAAATATTATAAAAATAATATTAAAAAAATAATAAACTTAACATTTTACTAATCATGTGACCTCTTTACAGAACAAAATCAGAGGTGATGACATAAAACTTGGCAACAAATTAAAATGGCCATACAGAATTTTTAAATTATAAATAACTCTGGGTAACACTACAAAATCTTTTGTACATTAAATGCAAAACTGGTATGAAAATTTTATTATTATAAACGAAAAAAAACCAGTCACCAAATATTTCAATATTATATTATGTCTTTACATAGAAATCGTACTTCTCCTAATAGCAGCCGACAAAAATGGATTGGGATCCGGTTCTTCAGTCAACAACTCAACCTTAACCCACTCTTTATTAACACTAGACCTCCGGATCGCGTCAATAACGGCCTGTACGTACTGCCCATCATCAAAACTCGCTGCCATTGCAACCGGTTCTTTAATCCAGTTATGTTTCTCCTCAATAGGTGCAAAAGCTTCTTTCAAAGCATTCACCATTTTAATCAAACCCTTCATGTACGGCTTAGGTAAAACCTCCTTCAATCTGCCAGTTTGCTTCAAATCCTCGATATCAAGATATAAAACTTCTTCTTTCGTCTCTTTCTCATTCCGTTGACCGTGCAGATCTCCGCCTCGAACAACTAATCGACCTTTACTGCCACAGATCAAAACCTCCTGCAGAAACTGGCCCGGGAGATGATTGTTTAGAGTAACCGTCACCAGAGCATTATCATCCATCTCCATTTGAAAGGTGCAAAAATCGTCGCTTGTAATTTGTCTAATTCCGTTTATTTTCTCGTTCGTTTTCTCGAATGTACGAACCAATCCATGAACCCTTACCGCTTTCTGTCCCGTAATATAAGTTATTATATCTATAATATGGCTGCCTATGGTGGCCAAGACACCGCCGCCCATTCGATCATCACACATCCAGTCGTAGTGGTCGTTTACTAAACTCCCGCATTGGACGCGCACGTCGCATACGGTTACTTCTCCTATGTATCCGTCTTGTATGCTTTTTTTCATTTGTACGTACGCTGGGAGGAACCGTAGGCCATGTCCTAATATAGAGATGAGTCGCGGGTAGTATTGAGCGCCGTTGACCATTTTCAACACCTCCGATTGCGACAAACCTGCAGGTTTGTCACACACGACATGTTTACCGATGCCCAACGCTTTGACGGCGATTTGACTGTGCAGGTTGGGCGGGCAGATTATGTAAACTAAATCAACGTCTTTGCGTAATAAAACTTCGTCTACTCTGTTCGTGTAAAATGGGATTTCGAGTTCACTGGCTAAAGTAGCTGCTTGTTCTAACGTTCGGCCCCAGATTGCTTCTACTTTGAATCCTTTGCTTCGTAAACAGGCCACGAGAACTCGCACTACATTTCCCGTTCCAAATACGCCGATTCCGGGTAGCATTTTAAAGTTACCGGCAATCCATATCCTCCGAGAGTGGTTTTTTTCAAAGTTTTCTCACTTTTTTATGTGCTTGGGACATCTTTTTCCCGGATGTGGCTTCATCCGTGAGGAAATAGCACGAGTTGTGGCAACATTGGGATGGGTTGAGTCGTTGCTGGGACGGCTGGAATCCCATCGGCAATGCGCGGGTTTCATCGGTACGGTAAGCGGTGTGTAACAACCTTTTATAGTTTTGAATATAGATTATTTTGATTGCGTTGTTATTATCGGATGTTCTGAGTAATAAGTCTGTTTAATTATAGTAATTTATTTGGTGTTGACGTAATAAAAATGTATGGAATTTATTCAAGAGATTGCGTTCTTATTCACGTGTCTCCTGCCTCTATGACTCGATTGGTTTATCATACAAAGGAAATGACGCACTGTGAGAGTTTTGGTATTTGAGTTGAATTACTTCCGGATTACCGCCTGATGTTTGAATTGAATTCTTAGTTGGTCGTCATGTAACGTATTTACCAGCTGATTTTTCAGAGCTTAATAATTGTCGTTGCCGCCTCAGGCGGCCCGTTTCAAAAGTTTAGCGAGAGGTGAATACTCATCGAAATTAAATTTAGGGTGACGTCATTGTCACCTGAGCTAACTATTTATCTCAAAAACTATTTTGCGTTTTTTTTTCCTTGATTCATTGAAATCGAGTTGTAGTAGATAGATCTGATTTCATATCGCGCATCGGCACATGTGAAAAATGGCGACCCCTTGTGTTAACTTGCATCCTTAGATCAATAATATAAGGTTAATATTCGAAAGCATACAAATTGTATTGATATTTTTGAAAAATCAACGTGTTGTAAAGTTTTAAAATATAAATACGGTTATCTTTACGATTTTTTTTTTCAGCAGCGCAGACTAGTGAGGAAAACCACGTGCAGAGAACGGGCGAGGGAAACATGGCTGCTTCTATATCTATATTTCGAGCATTAAATAACAAAATTTTAAATAGACTCTCCAGAAATCCAACTCAGGTAATTGAAATGCATTCTATCTATTACTATTTATAGCTTAGAATGCAGGATTTTAAACTGTTACTAGGTGTAAAGTGATTAAGTGAAGAAAGTTAAAGTTCTTAATTTAGAATTAGGATTCCTCTACGATTACGGTGTCGTAACACATTGTTAATAATATTTTATCTTTCAGACACTAATACAATGGGCTGGAGTAACAGCAATTCAAAAGCGAGATTCTGGAGCTTCAGCCCCTGCAGCTGGTTTGCAGCCAGACCAAGATGCCTCGCATGCAGAGATGGTGGTAAGTTTGCTACAGATGTGACGAAATTATTATCCCAATAAAGCCACTTAAATTTTCAGATCAAGAAAAAAACTTACTACAAAGCTAAATACGGAGGAAGGTATACCGTTACCATGTTACCCGGACATGGCATAGGACCTGAAATGATGGCTTATGTCAGAGAGGTTTTTAGGTTAACAAAACACCAAAGTTATTTATCTAAAAAAACTGACTTTAAATTTAAAAAAATAGATATGCCGGTGTACCGGTTGATTTTGAAGAAATAAATATGGATGCTGAGCGAGATGATATGGATGAAGTGCACATGGCAATTACTTCAATTAAGCGAAATGGAGTAGCAATTAAAGGTGAAACTATTGAATTTGAATGAGATCGATTTTAAGTTATTATTTGTTAATTTAGGAAACATCGAAACCAAAGTAAACAGACCAAATTTTCGTTCAAGGAATGTTGAATTACGGTAATCCAAGTTACGTATTTTAAATTACATGTACCATTAAATTTTCAAACGTTGTAGGCAAAAATTAAAACTCTTTGCGTACATAATGCATTGCAAGAGTTTTCCAGGCATAGTGACCCGCCATAAAGGATTGGATGTAATCATTATTCGACAAAATACTGAAGGAGAGTATGCTATGATGGAGCACGAGGTAATTGAAATCGTAAAAAGTTAGCTTTAGAGAAATGTGTTTCTTTCAGTATATATTTTATTTTTGTTTATAATTTTTGTCTCAATTTTGTTTTGTTTGCCGCGTAAATTTTGTTTCCTCGTTTTGCTTCTTATGTCAATTATTGGTCGTAAAATCGCATTAAGAAATAGAAATTTTATAATTGCAAATGATTTTTTTTCTCCTTCCCAATGAGCAGGCCATTCCAGAGCGCGGAAATTTAGATATTTCTAAAATGAGATCTACTGACAAGGTAAAAATTCGCAATTTAATTCTTGGTCTTTGACGCTTATTTCGGTTTCGAGTTCTCTCGCGCTCTCTTCTTTTCCTTCTATCAGTGACAACATTTTTTCAGCCCTAAGAAGTTTAGTATTTCTAAAAAGTAATCATTGTATAAAATTTTACAGAACACCGGTGGCGTTGTTGAGAGTTTAAAAATTTGTACTTTGGAAAACTCGAAACAATTAGCTAAGTACGCATTTGAGCACGCAAGAAGACATAACCGAAAGAAAGTTACTGCTGTTCACAAGGCAAATATCATGTAAGTATTTTAGTTTCCGGAACATGTTTACGTATGTTTAGTAAACTTTGAAACAGGAAACTATCAGATGGTTTATTTTTGCAAAAAGCTACAGAAGTGGCTAAACAATATCCAGACATTGAATTCAATAACATGATTATTGACAACTGCTGCATGCAGGTTAGAAATTCTAATTTGCAGTTATGTTGTTGTTAACAAATTCAATTTCTAGCTTGTTTCCAATCCTCAACAATTTGATGTGATGGTAACATCTAACTTGTATGGTAATATCATCGGGAATCTGGTCTGTGGCTTGGTTGGAGGCGCGGGATTGTTTTCAGGAATAAATTATGGCGAACGATATGCAGTATTTGAACCGGTACTTGTCTAATAAGTATTAAATTTTATATAAGACTTTTCATAGATATATTATGACTTTAATAACACTACATAAATTAAAACACAGAGCATACATGACATTTCTCTGGCTTAAATATTGAATTGGTGCAGCGAAATGTTACTTCAAGAATTCATTTTTATGGTTTATTATTTGAAAGGGCACCAGAAATACCGGTTCAAGCATTGTAGGAAAGAACATCGCCAACCCGATAGCAATGCTGAATGCCAGTGCAGATTTGCTTGATCATTTAAAGTAATCCATCATTTTAATTTTCATAATCGCATGTGGTAATAATTTGACTTTTTTTTAATTAATCAGACTTCACTATCACGGAAGCATGCTTCGTGAAGCAATTGCTCATACAATTGATGTGGATAAGGTAGATGATATTTAGACAGTTAAATTTTAGGTTTAAATGTTTTGATACGGTATATTTTATCAGATCCACACCCCTGATCTTGGAGGACAAGCCACTAGTTTAGATGTTGTTCAAAACATTATTAAAATTATACAATCAAAGACAACGAAATGGTGAGCCATAGAAAAGGATAGTGCTTAAAAATGAATATATTGTAGTTGTCGGATGACAGGTGCATGAAGTAATGATTTTTAGTTTAACTTCGATGTAATTGTAAGGATTTATTTAATAATGGTCGTGCTATAGTTAGTTGTACTAATCTATTTTGTAATTGGCTGTAACAATTTCTTTCCCCGTACGTAACATAGGATGCCTCCAAAAGAGTTGAAAAAAGAGAGTCAAAAAGTATTTGACAGAATTAAAGAAAGAATTCTTAGAAGGAGAAAGTAGACAGCATGTGATTGAGAATGTGGAAAATAATTTACATGACTTTCAGTTTTCTTAAAAAATTAAAAGTGTGAAACCAATGGCGTAATATTTCTTTCAGATTCGTCTTTCTTCAGAAGATACTTTATAGATGTTCTTTGTTTTTCCGTAGATTTATTAGATTGGTTTAAAGAATTGTAAATTAAATGACAGTGGAAAATAATAAAATTTATGGTGTGTTTATAAACATCAATGCAAATTTATATGTATTCGTTAATCATAAAAGCAACAAAAATAAGCAGGTTCAAAGTCAGTTGTGAACAACGGAAGTTACAAACTGTTGTAATTTATAGTATTGTTTAATAAAACTTGCAACTTCTACTGCAAAAATTTCATGCAATAGTTTTTGCCAATAACTCTTAGACATATCAATGTGATGTTGAATTTTTTTTAGGTAATCTGATGTAGAAAATTCGATTGAATATCACATCACATTGCTTTTGAACGCCATCTATTGGCAATTAGTAAAAACAATAGTTATAGCAACTAACTTGATCCTGTATCTGTATGACGTAATTGAACTGCGCTTGCGTATTAGAGTATTCCGGATCGGCTGGTAGTATGAAAAGCTCAATCCCCGGAGAACTGACTTCGTGCGAAGAAGTTCAAGGTAATAACAAAGAATCGTTCCGACTAGCTCGACGAGTAAGTTATGTGAGAATATTTATGTAAGAATCTTCACGTGCACAACAAAAAGCACAAACGGGCGGAAAACTTAGCATACTCATCTAGAGTAGCTGCCGATTCATGGACGGCATAAGGATCATAACAAGAAATATAAATGAATTTAACTTAAGAGACAATGGTTAAATTATTTTGAGGTACAAAATAAAGCCATCTCTGCGCGGATACTATTATTATTTTCACTGACAAATTTTTATTTTCATAGATCCAAAAACTTATACTTTGAGGCAAAAATGTGACCAGGAGTCTACAATCGAACGCCGTGATGTAGATTCAAAGTTTTTTCCAATCGTCGAGTCGGCAGCAACTGCGCCATCGTGTGGTGACTCGTACGGCCATTGGAGTTCGGTTATATCCATATCCAGAACAACTACCATTGCGTTCTCGCCTACTACTATCGCTAACTCGTCACAAGCCTATGCCTATGGAGTTTTGATTGTAGAGGTCAACTGCGACTGCACTGTGTACAAAATTGTTGAAGAAAAGATAAAACTAAGGTAAAATTGAATTACGAAATAGTCCTACTTCCACTTCAAACAAAGAATATTTGATTATTTTATTAACATAACTCTACGGATTTTTTTTTTAAACGCAAAACAGGGGATAACAAATGTGATTGTATTAAATCAGTAGGATTTTAGTTTTAACTAAGTAATAATTTGTGCTTGTGATAGGCATTTTTATTTTTTAAAATTAGGATTATGCTAATTTATAATTATTTCCGGTATGAAACAGTCTCATTTTTCTGTTCGGAATAGAAAAATGAGACTGTTTTGAAGTTTTTTTTTTGTAATAATTTTTATTTTATTCCATTTATCAGTGTAATATAAATTCTTATTACTATGTGAGAAAGTAATGGCTTAGTGGTTAGAGTAGCCGTTTCTCGAGTGGGTGGTCCCGTGTTCGATTCTACAAGGTGCTGACGTGTAACTTATTTATGTCACGTGACTTGACCGGAAGTCGCGTGCTGCCACCTAGTAAATTTTCATTCAACTTGGGTCTTTGGTAGGTACATGAATAGGAATTGAGAGTGAATACTTCGAATGTCTGCGTAGGTCCCCCTGACTAATAC
>JAQGAS010000326.1:0-60450 GCA_034686365.1 Pachymerium ferrugineum | reverse complement strand
TAGTTTTATCATTTCTTCAACAATTTTGTACACCAGTGCAGTCGCCAGTTGGCCTCTAATCAAAACTCCGTAGAAGCGTGACGAGTTTGCAATAGCAGTCGGCGAGAGAGCAATGGTAGTTGTTCTGTATATAACCGCACTCCAATGGCCGTACGAGTCACCACCACACGGTGGCGCAGTTCCTGCCGACGCCGACTGACGATTGGACGACTGACGACTGGAAAAACGACGTTCGATTGTAGACTCCTGGTCACATTTTTGCCTCTAATCTATGGATCTATGAAAATAAAAATTTGTTAGAGAAAATAATAGTATCGTGCAGAGATGGCTTTATTTAGTACCTCAAAATAAATAGTTTAACCATTCTCCTCTCGGTTCATTTAAATATTTCTGCGGCAGCTCGTCACGGCATTCGATAGTCTTCTGCGGTTACATTTTTGACTCTTCACATAAGTTGTTTGACCTACGTAAAATCAAAATTTGCCAAAATTTGTCGCGCAGAAATGACTTTCATACTCAAATAAATAGTTCAACCCTTGTATCTCTCTCGGTTCATTTAAAAATTTCTTGTTATGATCCTAACTCTGTCCATGGCAAATACTCCCGACGATTATGGCAAGTCTTCCTCCGCCTTTTCAGCTTTTAGAGATTATTATATGTCGTTCAACTCGTCGAGATAGTTCGGACGTTTCTGGTGTTATTTCCTTTTGCACAAAGTCAGTTCTCCGGGAATTGAAGCTTTTCTCACTACTAGCCGACCCGGATTGAGCGACTCTTACACACAAAAAATTAACTCTTATCACACATTTTTGATGAACAAATGTTCAAATTTATGTCTGTTAAAGCAAGTTATGTTAACTTACCGTTAATTTTACTGTAATTTTTCAATTCAACATACGACTACGGTACCTTAAACTATAGTCAATGCTTTATTTTTCTTCCTTTCAATTAAATGAAGGACAGTTGTTGAATTGTTGCCAAATGTACGCACTGGTGTCTCGCATTTACGTTCTTGTGCGACACCTATCACTTGTATATAAACACCAGTTATATTCGTCCAAGAAACCAGTAACTGGTACGCACCAACTACAAAATCCTTTACTGCCTATACACTGAAATCGAAATCACAATTGTCACAAAAAATTGAAATTGTTTTGTTACCATGACTACCATTAATTGGCACTAAAATTCAAAATTTAACGATACTTCTCATCTGAACTAAGAAACGAATGCTTAAATTATGAAAATATAAACGTCAGTAACACCACACCAGTTAACAACTCCAATAACATCTCGAAGACAACTGTCCATCATGAGATTCATTAACCTGAAAAAGAAATTGCGATACACAACGTTTTACGACAGAATATTAAGTCTCGGATGTGGGCCTAACTTTGTATTAAATCGTTTGGGAGAATTCAAAATCATGATCAAAGAACAAGTAAAAACCCTGTTGAACTGTATCCTAAAAAATTTTTTTTCAAAATCTAATTAACTATTTCAGGGGGTTAAATTTTGGTTCCGATTTTGGTTAACCTTTTGTTTTCAACCGGAGATAATAGAGGACCCAATGGTAAACACTAGCCATTCAAACAAGTGTAATTACTATAAAAATTGATATTTGATATTGTATTTAGTGTGTGAATTCCCATACATACGAAGTAATGAACATCTTGTGTCAAATTATACATAAACAATTTTTAGAAGGTAAAGGCTCGTAATTGTCATTAAAATATAACTTTACAAAAGTCCCCATTTCTTTTTCTTAGGGTCTCCTAATGATTCTTTAAATTATTGCTGTACTATTTTCACAACTGTAATGATAGGCCAAAAAAGTAAGATATAGTCCTTCGCATAAAATCATTAGTAATACATTTCATTTAGAAGCTGAATTAAAAAACGCAAATGGCAGTGAAAATTCTTCAATAAAAGTAATACCAAAAATTGATATTTTTATGTCGCCATATTTTGAAAATATGTTAAATAGGTTAAAAGTACATACCAAGAGTTTTTGCAGTATAATTTTGGCTGTGCTCTTTGTGAAGTATTTTATGTTTGGTTAGAAGCGAAATTTGCTAGCACCAAAGGCAATTACTGGATAATACCAGACACTTATTTGCAAGCTGATTTCCGGCCACGTTTTCTTGAATGTTATATTACTGAGATTTGGGGAATGCGAATTCTAGGTTTACTTGGTGTGAATAGAGAGATAATTCCTTGGATTAAGCCTTTGCTGATTGACAAACAAAAGCAACTTAATTGTCCGAATGCGACTGAACAGTTAGAACGTAAGGCGGCAGTCAATGATTCGTTTGTTCCAGACCCGACAATGTGGCAGACAAAGTTAAATCTAATGCAAATTACTTTGGTCAAAGTTGATGAAAGCAAGAACGCAGATAATAGTGCTGGAGATGCTCATTGCAGTAAAGAATTAGAATTGGAGGACAATACGGTAAATATTATAGCAAACGGGATGTCCAATGGACGTACCAAATAGATACTTATGACCACCTAATAGGTGCTCGTATTAATCTATTTTGAACGTCCCATAGGAACCCTAATGCTATCCTGGGTAACAAAAAACATAAATAAAAAAATATTGCGACAAATAAATTAACTTTTACAGAAGGATGAGGTTAAAGAGACAGCAAGCCAACCAAAGATTATAACTCCACGTTGTTCGTTTTGCTTCAACACCGAGAATTTTGTTACAAAATTAAAGAAATGTTCTCTGTTAGTATAATTTAGAAATATCTAAATTTTGATTATTAATTTTATTTTTTCTAGATGTGTCGACAGCAATTGCGAAGATCCAAAATATTATTGCGGAATTTCGTGTCAGAGTAAGTATGTCTACCGCAAAACCAGTAAAATTGGTTCATCACTTAAAACTATTGTAGCGGAAGATTGGTTCAGAAATCATGCAAAAGAACATTTTAAAGTATCACCTTACAGCCAATTAAAACCATTAATGATCGAAGTCAGCACTGCCAACGAAGGAAAAATGTTTACATCATCTTTGTTTGAAGCTTGATGATGTATTTGCTGTACCATTATTACGATGTCTTAATTTTTTCCTTAAATGTTACAAAACTAATTTATGACCGAGAAGGGTGATACTTAATGTAATAAAAATATCGCATAACTTATTAAAAAATCGTAAAAGAAAGCACGAGTGCATAGATCTACGGTCGAAATATAGTACTGTCAATGAGTACATGCCATCAACAAACACTAGTTACAAAACTTGCCAATAGAGGCCCCCTTAAAATCTTTAGGCGTCGGTAACTATCATGGCTACAGTTAACGACAGCGGACACATTAAAATCCACTTCACCATTGACAGAGCAAAAGGCAAATGTTAAAACTGTAATAGTTTTTTTTCCCCCAAATCTAATTTTACTCTTATTTTTCAGCTGCTCTATGTGCTGTCCTAACGGCCTTTACACTACCTGACAACATGTTAAAATTAGACACTGCCAAAACGGCTGCAGGTAACGATATGATAAAAATAATGCAAACAGTGTTCCCACTTGTGACTCAAATCCAGATGGAAGTGATTCAAGCATTTGGCTTCACAGCTGACGGTGAAGGTAATTTTTGATACTTGAAATTTATCAAGAGCTTAATAAACTGAATCATATTTGGCAGGTGCCATACAATTTGCACAAGCAATACGAGCTTATGAAAAAGAAGATCCCGAAATAGCGAAACTAAACGCAGAAATTCGCGCCTATTTTATACCACAGATGACTCCTCAACTACCCACACCGCTTTCCCCATCAACTACAAGCTGATGGGCGTCGTTTTAGTCAATCTGGGTCAGTTTTTTTTTTTAAAAACTAATATACATTTATGGAACTCCGAGCATTCCTTCAAACTATTTACTAACATGTTTTCATATGATTTAAAGAAACGTTGGAGCGAATGTTATAAATATAAACATTCCAAAATGTACAAAATAGAATAAATGAGCAGCATGTTTAAATAACATAAAACTGCATCCTTATTTACATACCAGCATTTTTTGATGAATGTTGCCTCCGCTTCAATTTTCTGCAATTCGTGTGATGAAAATTGATTACCCGACATCTCTCCCATTCGTTTTGAGGAAAACCTAAATAATATTTCACTTCAATATCGTTGACTACAAAAGAGATTAACAATTTACTCACCATATTTACTTGTATATAGGTTCTGCAATCAATATATCGTGTGTGAATGAGTTAAAAGAATTTAACCACACCAACTTTGCTTATAAGGGGCACTAATACCGGATGCACAGGCAAAAATTCCGTATAATATGAATCTTATAAATTAACTTTAACAACTTAAAGTTTAACAACTGAGGCAAGTAACTCAAGTTCCTAAGCAAATACTCACTGGGTAATCATTCTGGAATGCGAATTATTTGATAAGGCATATTGGAATTTAAGAAAAATGTAGTCCATCTTACCTAAGTTTAGTGAAACATAGGTATTAATTGAAATCACAATCATTAAGTGAAACAATATCCTCTCCTTCTGCAATTTTACAATAGCACAGGATATTGACGGATACATTACGCGCTGAATTCATAATAAAAATTTTGGTACAAGGGTTTTATTTTTGTTACAAAACAGTTTTCCGAAAGGGTTATGTTTCTTTGACGTAAAATGTCGTTAGTAATGTTTAACTTACAATCACAGCCTTTAAAATGCAGTTTACATATACCTCGTATTAAAATCACGTCAATTGTCTTTGGATGTGTTTTAAACGTACTATTCTACCTTAAAGTTTTCTCAATAATTCAACACAGCCCACTTAAAAGAAATATTTATACAAAATGAAAAATGAAAAAAAAACCCTATGTATAAAGATTCGAAAATTTACAAAAAAGGAGAGAAATAAATTCAGTTAAATGTCACCAAATTTTCACTTGTAACAAAACTTGACTTTCACGAGATATCGCATGCGAACTTGCCTCAAGTCGTATACGACATATTCGTTGTACTGCAGATTCAAACTTAAAGATTCAGAAGGGTCTTTGGTTTCTATCTTTTTCCCATATGGTACAATAACCTTATCGCGTCTAAAACAATTTAACAATTTTCATCATTCTACTTAATTGTACAAGCATACTTACAGTTCGAATTTATCTGCAGGATTCGGGTAAGTCCGCCCTACTCCTTTTATACTATTTTTTCCAGGGGGAAGTGAACTTGAGGCGAAAAAGTCTCCATTCTTTAAAGCGTGACACTTTCCCAACGAAACCTTAAAAATATTTATGCGTTTAGTCAATTCTATGTTTAAAAACATTTTTAATACCTCGCATAATAACAATAATCCCGTATCCATGGACGGCGTGGCATAGCAATAATGAACGCTTTTTGCGCACATGTCAGCAAAATACAATCCTTTGCCAAACTTAAAAAATAAATCTTATTAAATTTAATAAACATGCAACGGGTTAATTTTATTTTTACTGTAAATCCCGATGAAGGCGACTCTAATGGTGCAATCTGTAATCCTTTTCCGAGAATTCCGGCCCAATTACTTAACCGAGATCCATGCCACAGCATAACTCTATACCACAAATGGGTTATTATAGGAATAAAATGCGAAAAACACATACTTATTTCCTTGGTCAAGAAATCGCTTTTTCTCTTTATCTTTGTTGCACTCAAATATTTCTAGAAGTTTAAGTCTAAATTGTTGCGGGTTATGAGTATTGTAGAAATATTTCTCAATCCACTTAAAAGATAAAATCAGTTATTTGACATTTTATTAACTAAAGTAAAATGTTTTACGTACGGAATAGTCCGGATGATCATATTCTAATGGGACTAATTCGCAATCGAGAGATTTGTAATGATTATCTACGGGATGTAAATCCATATTGGTGTTTTCATTAAGTAATTTAATGGCTATTTGAATATCAGAAAGTGCCTAATTTAGAAAAAACTCATTAGTCTTTAAATTTAATAAAATTTACTTCAAATCTTACTTCGAGAAGGCGAACTTTTTGTTTCACTTCTGGTAACGTAGTAATCAGCGGAGGTCTTTTCATTCTAGTAAAATTTAGTGATTTTATAGAATATTCCTTTTATCCTATTAAATAAATACCCAGAGCAATGCGGAATTCTGGTATAAAATGCACTACACGCTTCTATGAGTTCTTGTCCCAACTGATGCATGTTTATAAGATCTTCGACAGTTTTTAAAGCGGAGTAACCCGCTTTGATTTGTTCAGCTGTCAATTTTCCTTTAACAAGATAAATTAAATTTTAAAAGCTTTCAAATTTATTTGATCAAATATTAATATACCTAATGGAGCTTTTTTCGTATCATACTTCATCTCTAAAACTACGACTTCCATGGTCTGTATGTTACAAATCAGTTCTAATAACTCCTAAAAATTTACCTTTAATGATCGCATGTATAACGAAGATAAACACAATTTACTTTCACTCTCTTGTCCAGTTTGGATTCTAATGTGGCAGGTGGTTTCTTTTTCTTGCTGGTTTCGCTAATCTTTGACATCTGGTATTTATAATATAAAGCGGTTTATATATGAGTTACAAAATGTTTTAAATAAAATTACATCATCAATTGAGTAGTCGACACTTAGCATGGAGTAATATCCAGGAACTTGTTCAAACTTCTGGCGATCACACCAGTCATTTTTTGTTTTTTCGTAAAATCTAATCAACAAAATAAAATGTTATTTAAAAAAACATTTGAATGAAATATATAACTCACTTTGTTTGAAATATTTTTTTGGCAAAATCTACATTAGTGCCGCAATCCATGAGATCAAACCGCCCTCGATGGCCGACTCTACCCCAGTGCGACCAGACACTATAATTCAAGCAATTGTTGTCTTCCAGTAACTGCATTCTATAAAATTTATTGTTGTTGCACTGCAAGTTGGTCTGTAGTGAACATGAAAATTATTTTAAAGAATTGTTTAGGAAAAATATTTTAATTATAATGTACCAGATTCAGCGTTACATCCCAAACTTCGTCTCTCTCGTAGTAAACGCGAGCGGAATATAATTTTTTATGGCACGCTGGATCAACCGGGCGTTTACCGTTATAAGCAATAGTTTGAACTAGTGAAAAATGAATTATTTACTTTATTTTACAACCAGCTTGCTTGAAATACCAACCTGTCTCTCCACTTTCCTTTTCTTTTTTCAAACGTTCAGTTAGTGTTTTCCGTCTCACACTAGATTTATTCGCCAAAACTTTATAATAAAAGTTGTAAAAAATACAGACAAAATTATAATTAGAAAAAAAAACCCCACCTAATTTACTCCTTAATACAATTTTCATTTCTTTTGTTGTATTTGCAGTTTCAGTCCACGCTTTAAAATCAAACGTATATTTCCGAGTTCCTAACTTTATTTCCTGAACAGTTTCATTTGATTGATACGCTATTTCTAATTTTAACATATATGACGGCGAGTATGGATGGTATTCCCCTTGAATATCTTGCCATTGCCAAACGAAAATATCTAAATAAAAATATTTTATTATGATGCCAAAAATATATTTATAATATTACCTATTCCTACTTTCACTCCACTTCGTATTTTACTTTCAACATTGGATACTTTATTAACACAAACCATCTTCTGAAAATAAACCATTACATCTTCGTCGGCTTCTGTAATCCGTATCTGTAAATTCCGATACATGAATATGACAATTTTCTCTAAATGTCGCCTATTACCTGGCCCTTTTTTAAACCGTATATTTTATTAATTGTCTTTTCATTGGCTGCAGTAAACAGTTTCCATTCATTTCCTTTACTATTCCATTGCCAAATTAAAATCGGCTTTTCATTTAAAGCACCAGAGGGAAGCGAAGCAGCTGTCTCGTCTTGTTTGGCTGACTTTGCGGGAACTGTTTCAGTTAAAATATCGGTTAAAAACTTCTAAACCATTCATTAAATTTATTCGGTACCTACCTGCATTTGGCAGTGAGTTTTGTTTCCGTTTAGGAGGCATATTTTAGCGTCAACCCTAATTCACACTCCCGCCTCCATACCATAAGAATTCATAAATGGAGAAACGATCGCGTCGCGTAAAATGTGATGCGAACTGATGAAATAAAAATTTACACTTTTATTTCTAAATAAAGCCGTCTTAAGAACGTATATATTTGGATTGTAATAATAATATGACAATAGACAAAACAAATCGTGGAGATATTTTTTATTTTCCTTCTGGAGTGTCCCGTTCCATACCACAATATCGAGTTACCAGGAACATCACATCACATGTGATGGGTGTCGCTTGGGCAACCTGATAAAGAGCGTCTGCTCCTAAGACAGTTGCAAATCCTTGAGTAAGCCAGAAGCTGTTATAAAATTATTTGTGTAATCGAACTTGATGAAAAATACTGTAAGATATAATCGGAAATCTATTTCTTTTTTTTTTAATTTTCGATCCCTTAAAACAAAACATTCTTTGGTAGATTGTCTTCAAAGATTCCCAAGACGCCATGTCTCAATTGTCAACAGCCTTTTCCGATTTAGTACTGGCAGCAGCTTCCGTTTACGGAATTTTACAGATGACCGCAACGGCATGGGATACATACGCTTACGCAGTCATTGGCTATGCACTCATTTGGTTTGCTGCTGTCGCTGGAATGATAAGATTTGGTAGGTTAAATAGAAAAAATAAGCAAAAAAAAAAATTTGAAAAATAAATAAAAAGGGAGTTTTGGGTTCGTTGTTTTATAAAAAATTAAAACAAATTTTCTCCTCTTCAAACAGCTCTATTTGATCCGCCGTGTTCCCTAGTGAGGATACACAGGGCGCTTACGTGGTTAGGCGCAACCATGGGGCTGTCTTTGATTGCAGCTCAGTTGTATTACAAGCACGAGATGGACGACGTCGGACACATTCACTTGGCTCTTGGTAGTTTGCTTTTGGTAGTCAAACTGATAGCTGATTATCGAACGAGCACGACCATGAGTGAATTTGTGTCTGCCGTGTCTGCAATTTCCATGTTGCTCAATAGTTTGCTCAATCGCAGTGCTTATGGTTGCTTGGGAGCTGTTTCAATAATTCTAGTTGGACTTATGGTTGGTACCCGAGGGAGGAGATTGGGAATGCCCTCTGTTGATTTATTTCACTATGGCCTCAGTTTAAGTCTCTACTCTTTAATGAGAGCTTTGCAAGAGGGGGAAAAGCCAGAGTAATACATAAAAAAAGTAAAAATTTTATGTCGTATTAAAAAGATATTTTTCTTGTTCAATCTCGAGAATGTAAAAAAAAAAAAAAATGTTAAATCTCTCTTTTTTTTTCTTAAAAACAAATCAAAAATGGTAATAAATTGTACTATTTTTATTAACTGAACTGTCATTTTTATTTAGGTGTGAGATCACCACCCGACATTGTGATTGATTTGCATAATTATTTCACCCAACTGATTGCTACTACAGCTGTTGCCTTGATAGCGGCTCAATTTTTGCAAGTGAATGAACAACCAGAGGGTTCGTCGGTGTTAGCGGGGGTTGCAGCGTTGACAGTTCTTTCCCCTAAATTTCTCAATAGTTCAGACAACATGAAATTTCAAGACGCCGTTTTCCTAATAGCTGTTGCCGCTTTAGGTTACTGCTGTTTCGTAACGAAAAGCATTTTCGGCATTGCTGGCACCTTACTTCTCGTCATTATACGTTTCAAAGACGATCTGGGTGACGAAGATCTTTACATCTATTTACGCGCATGTGCTGTCTATTGCTTTTTCCGCTTTTTACTCGATGACATGAGCCTTGACGGTGTAGTCAAAAAACATTTTACTTAATTGTTATGTAGTTTTTAAAATATCTTGTATTGAAAAAAAAACAAATTACAAGGAATATACTTGAAATTTTTTTCAATAAAATTCTAATCTATACATGAAAGCAGCGATTATGTTTTTTTTTACTTATAATACACTTAAATTTTTACGAAAAATGTGCAAGCAAAACAAGCAAATCTTTTCATAGAAATACAAATAAATTTTTTTTCATACGAATAAAACAGCGTAAAGAGGGGCAAACTTTTAAAGAATGACTCACGATAAAACTTTACGGTATACTTAATAATCCTGTCTCTTTAAAATTTCTCATTTTGTCACTTGAAACATGATAAGCCTGAAATTGACGGCTTTGGATGCCAACAACTTATTACATTCTGCTGAGCCAGCCAAAGGAAGTTTATGGTAAGGACTCTCGCTTTTCTCCTCACTGAACTCAAAATGGTGGACCATCGGTTGAGCTTTCATGTCACCAAAAGGACCTTTCAAAATTACGTAATGCATACTTAACGGTCCAGTCACCTTTGATTTTAAGATCACCTAAAATATACACACAGTTTCATAAAGCGAGTGCGCGCACAACGCTCCGGCGTTGTTAAATTATATTAAAAAAATACCTGATAACTTAAAGAACGGTTGCAACTCTGTGTTGGATCACCTTGATTGTCGTTTACATGCGCTTTCACTACCCATTGAGTATTGAAAGCGGTGAAACGACTTGTTTCGTAGAAAAGTTTGTGAATAAATTCGTCTGTACGATATGGTTTCCATTGAAGGTCTAAAAATTTTAACAGGTTAAAAAAAACGTAGTTATTCGTTAAATTAAACTTACCATTAAAAGTCACTTTCTCAAAAGAGAGCAAGTCAAAGATTTTATTATATAACGCCATCTCTTCCGTTCGTTTCTGATCCATCACCTTAAGCGACTCCATCACTTCAGATCCGGACTTATTTGGGTGCGCGCAAGTTTCTTCGTGTTGCCTCACCTCGTGTAGAGGACCACGCCACATACAGCCGATTCGATTATATTTGCAATTGGTCAATCTGTGAGTTGCAAAAGAGACGTAATTTACAACAAAATTAACTTAAATTTCAGTTACCTCTCTTCGCATTGCTCTGATTCATGATTATCAAGAAGATTGCGCGGAAATTGCTTCGAACAAAACTGGCAATCGGCTGGTAATTCACTCACAGCTTTCTCCACAGCTAAATTTCGTGAACTGTTGGTCTTACTGATTTCAATTCGGCAATTTGGGCATGTAGCTGTCTCATCCCTCAGTCGTGCATCGGCCAATAAATGAGTAAAACAACCAGCACACATCAAGTGACCATTGGTGCACTACAATAAGAATATAAAAACGATTAGTTTACTCTCATTCCTGTAAATGTTTCTATCGGCCATCCTAATAAAAACGAAATAACATTGCATAAAAATTATATTAAACAACAGCCTTCATCAACAAAAGCTATCAAAACAAAATCACCAACTCGATATTTTGCTTCTTAGATGATGCCAAAGATGTAGTCTGGAAAACAAAGAAAAAAATAAGATGGAAAGTTAAAACTCAATCTTTATTTCATCCGGGGTTCATTCAAATTTAAAAATAAAAATAAAAAATTTAAAAAAACAAAAATTTTAAAATTATTTTTTTATATTGAAAATTATTGATTTGAAATAAATTTTTTGAACCTAGAATGAATTTCCAGAATCTTTTTTGTAAATAAAATCAGCACACAATTAACATTAGATGGCAATATTGATTTATTATCTCTTAATACGATGAAATACAGTTGTTACAGCGCAGACACCTTCAGATTCTCTTACATGTAAATTCGTCTTCAATTTTAAATTTTTTTTTTAAAATCTTGCAACACTTAGCAAAATTTTCATTTCAATTATATAACCTTTTTTTTTAGTATTCCAACAATATAAAGAATATAAAACTACGTTCAAAAGACCTATTATGTGTAATTATATATCGCAACAAAAATGCGTCATACAAATGGAATGTGAAAAAGAGAGAGGAGAAAGAAAGAGGAAAAAAAGCTAATGCTATGAGCTTCATGAAGGGGTTGCGCCTGGCCTAGCTGAAATAAAAAATACTCAAAAAAAACAATATATTGGATTAGATACTAAAATGCATTTTGATTAAAACGTACGCTGAATAAATAAAAAAACAAAATCATTATGGTAGATAGTTATTTTTAGAAAAATCTGCTCTCACTTAGCCTATCAGCTGATCGAACCTGATAAATGGCCATCTTGGGGAGATCCAAGCATACTGCACAACATAGAATTCCGCCGAGTCTTTGCTCCAGTTTTTCTTCCTTTATGATCCCGTAGTTGTCGCCTCGTTTTTTCTTTGCGGGCGGCTCATCTGTAGCAGACGTCTCCGCTTCAACGTTTTCCCCACCAGATATAACACTTTCTCTAACCATCTCCTCTGCCATTTTGGTCTGTTTTGCTCTTGGCATTCGCTGTATTTAATAGGTGACGTCATTTCTACGTCACATTCTCTTGCTTTTTTTATTCTCCCAATATAATTTGTGACGACTATCTATGGCGTAGTTTCAAAGAGTGGCCTTCAAAACATAAATTGGTGTGTTGAGAAAAAGATGATTCTTTTTTTATTTAAATTTTTATTTTGAACGACTTTTTTTTACAGCATACAAAGCAATCAGAGTTCACTGTAAATAATTTATTTTTATATAATATAATTTATCTTATATTATATTATATTTGCAAATCAATGTAATCAAAATGAATAAATATGCCATTATAAATAATTTCTAATACATTAAATATTCTTTGAGTTTGGTAGGTAGCGGTAACGAAGACACAGCAGTTTTAGTTATATATTGAAGAATCGCGTCCCGACACGCACTTTGAAGCGTCGTAACTAAAATAAAAAAAAAAATTATTTTTCCTTCAAAAAAATTCTAAGCTAAGTTCACATTTGTGTTCACATTAAGAAGAGCAGAAATGACGCAAAAGATTGTTGCAAATCACTCAGAACCTATGGATTTGCGAACATATTTGCATACTTCTAATTTGAACAAGTTTGAACCTGTAGTTTTATACTAACCTTCGTATAGCTGCACAATTCGCACTTGTTTTGTAGTGCCGTATACATCGACAACAGCAAAAAGAGGACCGTTTTTGAATGGAATATCTATCGCACAAGCCCCTTGATCTTCGCCATTTATAATAAAATGCATTTCAGCCAACTCCCCATTCTTTACGTACATTACACCAATCCTGCTTCCTACATCTGTTGGCAATATATTAACTGTATTATTTGTAAAGTCCAAATCCAAAATATTTCTTCGTTTTCCTTTTGTGTAAAACTCATCTTCCATCGACATTAAAGTTCTATTAGTCTGCACCTTTGGTAAAGGTCGCAACACGCTTCTTTGGATCGTACCACGACCAGTTTGTACTTGTTCACCTAAACCTAAAACCGACCACGTAGAATTTCCACTACTGCTACTCCCGACACTCTGTCGTAAATCGTGCAGTTGTTGTTCCATGCGGGAGTCCCAATCAGGATTATCATCTTGACTATTTACTTTATTGTGTGATTTAGTAACGGCAAAAATCCACGAGTGGCCCATGTTAGTTAGATCTGGAAGCGCATATTGTGGAAGTGGAAAACTTGTCCAAGGATCTAGTTGCGTTAAGCCTAATCTCATGTGTCCACTCCAACCTCGTTCGTTTTTTTCGATTTCTAGTAAAAATATTTCTCCCGGTAATAAGGGTTTTTCACTGAATGCAATGGCATGAGCGAAACTTGACTTTCGATATGCAACCATGTTGTCATCGCATAGAATTATGTTTTCACCGTGGTACGGATGAAATCGTGTGGGCGCCATCACGGCTGTGTCCTTATGAATTTCTGTTATTGAAACTTCAAAAAAGGAATGTATTCTAGAGTAATAAAAACAGTAATATTAATTTCCAAAGTGAAATTATTGCTTTACTTACACCTTTCTCCCAACTATTTTACCGCAAATTTCATTTTCAAACCTAGGTTTACGTACACAATATTAAGTGAACAATCAAATTTCGGTTCTTATCTTACGTGTTGTAAATTTTATATTACTCTGCCGGCGTAGTCAGATTGTGAAGTCCCATGAAAGATAAGACGTCAAAGTAACGGCGCTATCAGAGAGACTTTTGGTTGGCGCCACTTGTCTAGTCGCAAGTGCCTCGCTTTCGAGGTGAGTGTTTGTATTTTTACCGCCGCATTGAAGATCGTGGTTACTACGATATCGTTTTAGTTTGTTAACATGTTTGCTGTGAAGAATATAAACGCAGAGCATAAAGATCTGATCCACGATGTTGCCTTTGATTTTTACGGGCAACGAATGGCCACGTGTTCGAGCGATCAAACAGTCAAAGTATCTGAATACATGTTGATGCAAAATGAGTTTTGGTTAATAGGAAATTTTATTTTCAGATTTGGGACATGGGAGATGATGGCCAATGGGTTTGTACAGCCTCTTGGAAAGCTCACAGTGGATCGGTTTGGAAAATAAATTGGGGTCATCCAGAGTTTGGTCAAATAATTGCCACTTGTTCGTTTGATCGCACGGCTTCCGTCTGGGAAGAAATAGGTTGAAAGTTCAATTTAAATAAAATCGAAAGATATAAACTAACTTTTTAAAAACATCTTTCAGTTGGTGAAAGTACTGGTAGTGACAGAGGTTTAAGTCATTGGATTAAAAGAAGTAGTTTGGTGGACAGTCGCACATCGGTCACCGATGTTAAATTTGCACCGAAACACTTGGGTCTTCAATTGGTACATAATTAAGAAATTAATTATTCAGAGTTTGATCGTATCGTATATAATTCTCACTAGGCCACATCGTCTGCTGATGGTATAGTTCGGATTTATGACGCACCTGACGTAACGAATCTAAGTCAATGGTCTTTAAATAACGAAATTCAGTGTCGAATGAGCTGTAGTTGTTTGTCGTGGAATCCGTCTCAGTGGGTCACACTTATTGCAATAAAACGACACTTTTATAACTTGAAAAATGTACTTTAGTTCTTCACCGGCAATGTTGGCTATAGGCAGCGATGATTCAAATCCAGTGCTGGGTGGGAAAGTATTTATTTATGAATACAGCGACAGCGCTCGGTACTACAAAAACAATAAGACAAAAGTTCAAAAAATTTGAATTGATTTTACCTAAATTTACAGGCGTTGGATGCGAATAGAAACAATAGTTAGTATTACAGATGCGGTTCACGATTTAGCTTTTGCGCCAAATCTCGGCCGGTCACATCACGTGTTGGCTGTTGCTTCCAAAGACGTTCACGTCATAATTTTAAAACCACTGCGGTTAGTCTTAATTGTGACATCTTAATCTTAAAATAAAATTATTTTCCTATAGTCAAGAATCGAGTTCTTCTACGTCTTCAGATGAGACAATTCAACGATTTGAAGTTCTACAAACGGCACATTTTTCAGATCACAATTCAACAGTAAATGAAAAATGTATTTTGTTAACAGAAATTAATGAAGTTAATACTCTATTAGGTTTGGAGAGTTAGTTGGAATATTACTGGTACAATTTTAGCGTCGTCTGGAGATGACGGCTTTATTAGATTATGGAAAGGTTATTAGTTATAAGTAAATGTCATAAATTTGTAATTAAATTTCATTTTTAATTGGCAGCTAACTACCTGAATGAATGGCGATGTATTTCTACAATAAAAGGAGACACCAATACGCAATCAGATGGCACTTCAAACCCACCAGTATCAAATCAAAATTTCCTTGGTATCGTGTCAGCTTTTAACCGATGATTAAATTCTACTTCACCGAAATGCTTAGTTCCCTAATGACAATTTAAAACTCCTTAATAAATTTTCTGATTGAATAAAATAAGCATTTTATGTATCCTCATTATATAATAAAAACTTTTGATTTGAACTTCTGATTACAAATGAGAGTAACAGGTGGAATTAATGTGGTGATGGGTTTATTGCTGAGAAAATTAGCATGATCTATGTTTGTTTTGGTCACAAAGACAAATACCACAATTATTTTCTGTTGAGAAATGGTTGTAATCTATTTAAGAAGTAAAAGACAAAAACTCGAGTCTCGAGAACACTTAATTTTCATTTTACAAAAGCTACTTTACAGCTGCAATTTTTATTATGCAATTGTAACTCCATTTCTCACACTTAAGGTCTTTCACTTTTCAGCAGGAAGCATATGCAAACTTGTTTTCCTCTTTATTCAGTCAAACTTAAATACTTTGATTAAATTCGACTGAAAACTGTTTCATTCAGTTTGTTAATGGTATTTTTAATTATCACATAGTTTCTTCGTGTCGCAACTCATGTTTCAATTAAAACTATAAAACAAAACTTATAAGCAACATGACTTGAATGAAAACGCGGTAATAAAAAAAAATTATTGACATAACTTTTTAAAACATTTAGTCACAAAAACTTGAGTTTTCTATAAAATAACTTTCTCAAGACTAACTTTATAAATAATAATAATAAAAAATAAACATTTGTGTTTACAATACAGGGGTTTGTTGCATCACAATGTCCAAATTCAATGAGCCAGAATAAATATCACTCATCAAAAGTTTCAATTACTACTTGTTTACGTGGTTTAAAAAGGGGTCAAGACTCTTGGAGACAGATTTTCAAGAAGGTTAGTAGTAGTGGAAGCGATTTTCTTTCCTTCCTTTGCACCATAATGTGGCCAAAATATGATTGTTATGTACAACCATATATTTGGCCATATTAAAAAATAAAAAAAAAAGTAAATACAAAAAAATTTTTTTTATATTTTTTCATTTTATATATATTTTACGGATTTATGTACAAAACTTCTAAACAAGAAGCTTGACAAAGTATTTCAAAAAAATTAAAAATTCCATTAACCACAATAGAAACTGATACCAATTTTTTTAAAAAATAAAAAGAAAAGAAAAAGGCAGAGGAAGGGAGGGAGAAAGAAAAAGAAAAGAAACCACGCACACGCACACACATAAAAATGACACATATGAAACAAAAACTTTTAAAAAATTTGTGACCTAACTGTCACTTAGAAAAATTAAGAAATGATAATTTCTGAACCTATTTTAAATTATAAATGTTTCGTTTATTTTTAAAACTTGGGAGGAAACAACCATAGTATTGAAAAAGTAGCACAGTTTTTCAGTAATTTCTTTTAATATGAATAATCATAAAGCAAGAATTGACGAGAATAATACGTCGGTTTTGTAATCAATTTCTTTCCTCTACATACTGAAGAAAACTGGAAATCAATCTATCGATCATCAGTACTATGCGTTTACAATACAGGTATCAATATATTATTGTTAGCGACTAAGAGGCAAGCATAAGATGCCCAAAACGGTGAAACATTAAGCTGGACAAGAGCGAGTTAAGAGACAGATATAGATAGAGATAGAGATGGGTTTTGGGCATTTAGATCGACCTTGCAAAGTTTTATTTTTTTTTTCATCTTTTTGTATTTTTTTTCTTAAATCAGCTCATACGGACATGCAAATTGAGGGAGAAAATTCTTTCCTCGTGTATCAAATTTTCTTTTTCTTAAAGAATTAAGGGTCACAGCTTATTCAAACATTAGCCGCAAAACGAATATAAATATAATTTCTGAAAATACTGATCCAAACATAAAAAAAATAAATTCCAAGTATTATTTATTGTAAAAAAAAAATTTTTAAGAAAAAAAATTTAAATAATCAAACAAAAAAATGACTAGAACACGATTAAAAGCTCTGCTATAACTACTAAGTATGCTGCTTCCTACTCATAAGCAAAAACATTTGCACAGGTGTTAAATACAGATGGACGAAAAGCAAGATTGTGTTATTTCTGGTTTTAAATAGGTCTGGCCAGCATTTTCATTTAAAATGAACTGGAAAACAACAGATTAAAAAAGAGATTGCCATGATTGAAATAGGGGGATGCATCAAGCAGCAGCACAAAACTGCTCAATGACCCAACCAAAAGTAAACAGGTTGTGACCTGCGAAGGGGATAATATTTACACATCTCCGCTGGAGTCACAATAACTCGTACTGGCGAAGGTGCATCCGTTGGATGATGTCCCTGCAGTCGTTGAAAACACGACGAATGTTTTCTGTGTCTACAGCACAAGTGAAGTGCGGATAGCAATAATGCTTACCATCACCACTGGCAGTGCTTACGCGCTATACAATTATAAACATTTTAATATTTACCTTTTAATTTTCTTTAGTTTAATTACCAAAAATTCATCTCGAATAAAATATTTAGCTCGCACCACTTCTTGATCTTCTCCAGGTTCGGATGTTGCTAACAAATAAAATTCAGTTTATATTCTAATCAAAAAATTTATTAAAAATTTACCATCTAAAGGAATTTGATAACGTGTAAATTCAGGAAAATAATCTTCCAACTTAGATTTTCCACTTTTAATTTTTTCAGCTAAAAGGTCTTGTTTGTTCAAAAATAATATAACAGATATTGTCTTCAACCACCTTTTTTATAAAAAAAACAAACAAAATTATTGAAACAATCCTATACAATTTTATATCAAATTTACCTATTATTCCAGATACTTTTAAAAAGTTCAAGAGACTCTCGTAGCCTATTTTGACTCGAGTCTTCTCGAAGTACCATATTAAAACTACTGCATGCAGTCACAAAGATGATTGCAGTTACATCATTGAAACACTGTATCCACTTCCTTCTTTCATCACGCTGCCCACCCACATCGAACATGCTGAAATTACACATTTTAACATAAAAATCTATAACGACTCTAATAATAAACAAATCTTACTGGAAATTAACTTTTTCCACTTGAAACCTCGTTTCAAAAATTCCAGATGTTAACACACGACACCGAAGAATGTCCTTTAAAGTGAAGGCAATTAAAACTTTTTCACAAATTCCAAATAATTTTAAATCACACCTGTTCAGATGGTGTGTAATCTGGTTTTCTGACTATGTGTACCCTATCAAGAAAGCTGTAAAGAAAAGAATTAATTTCATTCTAATTTTTCACAATTTAAATTACTTACTACTTTGCACAGTCAATTAATTGATACTCATTCGCACGTTCAAAACATGTTTGAACCCCTTTGTCTTTCCACAAAGATTCGGTATGATCATAAAATTCCTGCCATAAGAAAAATGCAATTTTAAAAAATAATTCTGAATATAAACGAGAATGACATAAAACAGATAAAATAATCATCTATAAATCCTGATTACTCCGCATCATTTGTGCTATGTTTGATAAGCAATCTACTTTATCAGTTCCGCCTCTTGTTAGGACTACAAATTCAGCCCGATTCCACGTGAACAGCATCCAACATCCGGCTGCTGGGAATATCGTGTTTAATTTTAGACTCCAAGCTTAGATAAAAATAACACAATTTTTTTTCTCTATATTTCGGTCCATGTCACTCTGTGACACTGTCAAAGAATGTTTCCTACTGGATTAATCTGGTATTATCAAACGCATACTTCAAAATTAGGTAATCGATATATTTTCAATATTAATTTTTAAAAAAATAATCAAAATATTTATTTTCAAGATTTCACGATCCGGTGAATTCACGACGACTTCCTCAATCGTAATTCACACTCTTGGGCCTATTTATATTTAATTTTCTTTTCTTTTAATAGAAAAAAAAATATTTTAATATGAAAAATGTGGAATATGAGCTTACAGGAGGGTAATCAAAATCCGGACTACTTGCAACATCTTGAATATAATCCACTCTAAACTGGTAATCGGGATTTTCTAGTTGCACTGGCGGCGTTAAAGTGCTCATAGCACCAGTGATAGTCTGCAAATCGAAAAAAAATCATCAAGTTTTACTAACAGCTGCAACTCGTAACCAATTATGAGAAAATAAAATAAATGTAACTATATACTTACCAAAATTGCATCTCGAACATTCTTTTTGATATCTTCTATCTTAAGTTTCTTTTCTCTATAAAAGAAATAAAGAAAAATGAATTACAAGACGGTTCAATTTACAGAAAATAAGATGCTATTTTCAAATCATTTAAATGTTAATGTGAGGATTATGAAACCTATTTATAACTTAAGAATAATACATTAATAAGACACAATAAAGGTAATAATTTTTTTTGTCGCCTCAAGAAAATGATATAAATTTCTGATTTGCTTGGTTGAAACTTTGATTAATAAATAATGAAAGGTTGCAAGTGAAGCACATAGTTGCACGTCTTATTACGACATGTGCAAACCCCCTGGTTACGTAATATAATCTTTCCAATAATTCCCATACTGGGAATTAATGGGATGGGGGGGGACAAAACACACTTTTTTCTTATTATTGTTGTTTAAGAAAAATAAAATACGTAATAAAGATTATTTTTTGCATTTGTTCCAACTGAGTAAACAAACAAACAAACGAATAGTAGTCCATTGTAAATACCCAAATTGTTTGTACTTGTGAAGCGTAACCCCTTTTGTGCCACATTTCTCCTCCTAGACAGAAATCTTTCTGGCTTGACGCCATCAAACACTTTATTCAATATCTACTTTTCAAAAATGATCAAATCCTATTTAAAATGTGAGTCACTATGTATAATTTGTGTTAACATTTAAATTGAATTCAATGGCTTTTACAATCCATTTCAGCATAGAATAGATGAAACAGCCATTAAATTTCTTCAACAAATTTTTTTAAAGGAAAAATTTACTCGGTCGTGTTACTATATATATTACATACACACGAAAAAAATCCAAATATTTTTACGTAGAAGAAAAAATTAACCACAAGAGGAATTTTTCCGCCATTTCTCATGATATTTTTTTAAAGTATTGCCTTACAATTTCTTTATTTTTAAATTTTTAGGTAATTACATCATTTTTATTTAATACTAACTCGGTTGTTCTTAAATAACCGAATTGAGTATTCATTCTTTTTTACCTTTACGATACTTACTCTTCAGTGAAACCACCTTCTATATGAAGTATCCGCATTTGCTTGACGATCGTGCTCTTCCCCGATTCACCGGCACCTTGTAAAAAATACGTAATGAGTGTGGATAAAAAAGAGCAAAATACCGCATACACCAAAATAGTGAAATAAAGGAAATATAAATAAAAATACTCGCATTTCATCCCAATTCGTTATCTAACTGTAGGCCTAAAATGTTGGGGAGGTTCACGACACACGTTCACACACTAACCTAATAGTAAGAGTCTGTGAGTAGCTCTATAGATTTGTTTGTCCTTTTGTAACTGTTTTTCAATTTTCTTATTCGCTTCTTTCCTTCGTTTATCTTCCTCAGCGTCCGTCTTAGTGCTGGCGCTACCGAAACAACCCATATCATCAGGCTTGTGTCGTAGAAGATGGTGGAATTAGCGATGAAGCGAGAGGGAACCAAGCTGCTGATTGCAGCTTGCACGCAAATTATCACTAATAGTAGTTGCACTTGCGCAGAAATGCTTGATTGCTTGTGATTTTTCGTCGATCAGCACTTCATTTTAATGATGGAAGCAGCCAACTCCCATGATTATCCCACTCTTGAATGTGAAGACAGAGGATCGGACATCGCAATCGGGCGAAACAGCGACAGCGAAAAGCGATGATGGGAAGGCTAGCGCAAGGTGTTGTGGGTAAAACACGTGAACAAAACGTAGCCTTCCGACTTGCCTTGACGTCAACATGCTCGATTATGGACCTTTCCCATCATCTATTTTTAGCAGATGAAAGTCTCGACATATCTGCCTACAATTATCAACTCTTAGCACGGTCGAGAATTATTTATAAAAAAAAAAACAATTTATCTTTTGGCGGTTAATTCTATTTTTTGTATTAAAAAATTTGTTGCAATGAAACTTGGATAATATCAAACCTCTATATTACGTAATTATCTACTAATTGATTAAACTTTAATGCAATAAACTTTGGCAATTACTTTAATATATCTTAGTAATTTTTCTGATTAAACGACTACTTGGAAGATATAATTATTTCAGTAGTTAATTAGTGATTACCTGATTGTTAAATAATATTTACAATTAATCTTAAATAAATAATAAACAAAATTAGAGAAAAGGAATTTATGAACAGTTTTCCACGAAGATAAAGAAATGGTTAACTGTTTATTCCATTCAAAAGTAACATACGCTTCAGGATCCTCAGGCCACAACTTTAAAAACAAACACAACCTAATGAAAACAATAAATTGTTTTTCATTATGCCACAAAAAAATACAAGTGACCAAAATAGTTATACAAAATACGAAACGAAATACAAAGACCTCTCTCTTGAATTATGGTCCGACACAACAAAAAATTGCTACAAATGCTTTGGTAAATTAAATTATGCAGTTTTGAATTGAACAAAAATGTTGGGCCAAATGAAAACACAGAAAATGTCAAATCTCAGACTTGGACTTTAATATTAGCATGTATAGTATATTTGTGATCATTCTGGACAGCCTCATCATTAACATTGTTCTCACCATCCCTCTGCATTAAACTTAAGACATCATCGGATGAAAGAACTTTATCCCAATCAACAGCTTGTAAATTCTTTTCATGAGAATTTCCAGCGTGTGATAAGAACAGATCTTTAAGAAAACCCAATTCTTTTGTCAGCAATTTGATTTTGCCTTCGAGAATGGAGTTTTCTGCCTTTAAACTGTTCACTCGATCAAGCGTTTCTTGCGTTTTCATCTTGCTTTTATTTCGGCATTTCTTCACGGCTAAATTATTTTTTTCCCGTCGGTGTTTATATTCTTCTGTTCCTTTTTCCATTGTGATTGTTTTCCGAGATGATGAACGATGACGTTTATTTTGACTAGAGCTGTCGCTGTCTGAATTCTTGTCGCTCTCGCTCCTAGGCGACATTGTTTTCTGATTTGGTACAATCTAGAGCGTTTGTGAAATAAAAATATTTTAGTATAATTGCAAGGTCAGCATACCACGTTATAGAGTATTACATTTACGGAATTATCTGCAATAACGCTGTAAAGTACTACTGACGGGTTGAAGCTTACCAGCTATTAACTTGTTCTTTCGAATATTTACTTTTCAATCAAGAAATATCTTGCTGAGGTCTGACTAATCCATTACATTTACTACAATGGCGCCATTTTGATGCAATCGTTTTAAAATAGTCTCGATACCGGTCCTTTTAAATTCAGAAAGCTAGTTTATTTTTATGCAAGGAGACTTGTATAACGCGTGCTGCAAATAAACCAGACACGGTATATTACAAATAATTGCATAAATTTGGTTTACACTGTACATAGCTACTAATAATATTTTTTTAATGCTCTAACAATATTGAGGCTCCTCGCTTGGAGACTATATAACATGGTTAGGTCAATATGATGCAATCACCGGTCTACATATCATTAAATCTTCCAAAAAGATAGAAAACTAGGTTCAGAATTTTTTTAATGCGCTATTTTTAGTGAAACGTAGAAATTTCTCTTTTTTTTCGATTTACGCTAAGGTGTTTGGTTACTTTAAGTTGCAACTAGTTCATCTTTTTAACTAGAGATGGTGCCACCTTCCCAGTCGCGCATCTGATGGCGATGCTGTATATGCGATGATCAACAAGCAACAGGAGAAAGGATATATTTAATTTTTTTCCCAAATGCAACAAAGTTTGTTACATCTTCTGGTTAAAGTTTGTGAAATTTTATGTTTGTTTAATACAACCTGAAAAATTCTTAGTTCTAAATTTACTGTACGTATAATTTGAAAGAAAGTGTAATATTTTATTTTTTAAAGAGCGTAAACTTTGAGAAAGATCAACTTTTTCTTGTATCTATACAACCCTATAATTACGGTATCTTTTTTGAATTCCAGTTAATCACTAAGGGATTTTTAACGAAGAAATGAAATGAACTGGTACAAACCGAACTGGGCAAGAGCGCGCGCGCATATCCTTCCGCGGACTGCTTTTCGTGATAACTTAATAAGAAAACACATACTTTAATGAAAATTAAACCAACTTACAAGAAAAATCCAATCAAATGCAATGAATACAAATCAATTTTTTGCATACAAATCACATGACCAGATAAAATTTTCCCTCCTATCACACCGTTTACTTGTCGAGCGGAAGGTTTTCTAATGACGTTTCACTGACGTCAATAGACGTCATCTAATCGCATACCTCAAAATACCAAGTGGGTCGCGGCTTACATTCAGACAACTCTAGAACTAACGAGAGGCAGCGCACAGCTAAAAGCTACTCTCGATATACGTACGGCGCAAAACATTTTGGCTCCGTCAAATCCAAACATCCTGACTGCACCAGAGTTCAAGACGGCGACTTTATTGAATAACTTCGCCGTAAGACTGGAGCAGGAATACGTGTCTTCCTCGTCACCATGCTACATCGGCATGGATTCGCCGCAAATGTATGAGGACCAGTACGGCAAACCGAGCGCTAAAAGCATCGATCGTGGTAACTCGGACTGTTTTTTTGACGACACGCTTTCCGATCTACCCGACTTGGAAAGCACGGAGATTTCGCTCAACTTGAACGATATTTCTCAGTACACAAACGAAGACGTCAACTTCATTTCTGACTTATTCAGCGCCGAAAAGAAGCAACAACAACAACAACAACATCAACAAACGCACGAGGTGCATCATCTAAACGGTCGTGTACCGACATCACTGCGCGCAGTGGCCGTGTCACATCCGTCCTCACCCCCGGTAGGCTCCGTCCGAACGACACTTGCGTACATGCCCCAACCTGTGCATAGTCACGCAGCAGGTTACGGTAGCGAAGGTTCATCCCTCGCTGCCATCAGCATCAAACAAGAACCGATTCAAACAGGTCAGTTCAACAACTGCAGCCGGAGCGGGATCTCGGGTCTGCCACCACCGTCCCGCGGTCAAGTGCCACGTTCGCAGCCGGGTGTTTCATCTCCCGCTTACTCGGTCGCTTCTTGCACCTACCCAAGCAACGCGTCCACGCCGGTCGTGTCCGATCTGTTGAAGGGAGTAGATGATTCTCGCAAAGCTCTACCACCAAGTAAAAGCCTGAGTAAATCCAAGAAAAGTGTGGACAAAAGTAGTGACGAATATCGAAGACGGCGCGAGAGAAACAACATCGCAGTACGTAAAAGCCGCGAGAAGGCCAAGCAGAGAAGCAAAGATACAGAGAGCAAAGTTAAAGAGCTGCAACGCGAAAACGAACGTCTTCAGAAGAAAGTTGACTCCTTGTCCCACGAATTGAACTCGCTGCGTTCCATGCTCAGCTCCAATGCCACTCTCTCCGATCATATCATGTCCAAGATCTTGTAACCAAACAAGAGACTGTTGGACTTGGTTATTATTAATGCTAATATTAATATTATTATCAAAAAAATTGTCATTTTCTTATTATTATTATTATTACTGTTATTACTACTTTTCTTTTATTGTTTTAACAAGAAAACACTGTCCACGTGCCTCATCATCTATCGTTTGCATCAGCTGTTTGTCAAATAAGACAGCATATCAACAGACTATTGACGTCATTGCTGCTGGCAGAAGACTCACTCTTCTTCACATGTCCCGTTATTGTCCAATTGCAATTTGTGATCTATTTAAACGTATTTATTATTGTATTTCAAAGAGTGTTTCCAAATATTTCTTTTATTATAAAATGGACGTGCGAAATTTATTCAACTATTGCGTCCATTTTTTTCATATCTCGATGTAATTTCATTAAATATATAAGAAAAGGTTTGAAAAAAAGGAGTGAAAAATCAAAGATATTTTACTTTTTTTTTCGAATTGAAACTCTTCCCTTAAAATAACCCACAATTACGGGTGGAAAATTTTCGAAATGGACGTATTTTTATACATAGAACTGTAATTAATGATGGATTCATCACATCTGATATTATTACCTATTTAAATCAGAAATTTTCTTTTTTATTATTATTATTATTATTATTATTTTAGATGTTGATAAAATTGTATTTAACCTGAGAGAAAATATAAAAATCAAGCCTTAAAAGAATGAATTTTCTCTGATGCTAAATAAATTGTCATTTGAAAAGAAAAAGAAAATAACTGTTATATCTCATTCATTTAGAACAAAAAGATTCACGTTATGTCAACGTGTTCATTTACTACGCAGTTACTTTAGCCACTCTGTGCGCGTGGTTTGGGTCAATGACTGATTGGAATTTCCCCTCTGAGCATCTACATCAGGCATGCGCGGAAGGGTGTGGTTTTTGACGTCACACAAATTCGAAGAACCAGCCTGCTAAGGGGGGAATTGATTGCATCACGAGGTCGTACCATTCTGGGAAAGCCACAAGTAGGGAAGAAATATTTTCGAGGTGTGGGTTGTGAGAAAAGAAAAAAAAAAAAAAACCCAAGACCCCATTTTAGGTAAAACTTCTTCTCTGAGAAGAGAAAATTTTTCAAGTCGTCGTCCTGAGAACGTCACCCGCAGCCCTTATGAGCAACCAGTTTAAACAGGTCCGAAGCAGTTGATGGCCGCTTCAACACGCTACCACCCACCAGGAGGCAGCCCGATGAGCTCGCGCTGACGCCGCCCAGTATCCCCCCTTAACCATGGCAACAGGTGATAACTTGTTGCCATAGAAATGTACTCTACTAGTGGGCGGTCATAAGAATAATAATACCGTGTTTCATTATAATAATAATAAAAAAAAAATCTCTGCTAACGTTGCGTTTAATTTTCTTATAAAAGCAATGATTAGAGTGAAAATCCGGTGATCATTTTTAAAGTGGATGATGTCGACCTTGACATTTATACATCAATTCTTTACAATTATTTAAGTTGATAAATTTCCTTCTTTAAGAAACTCTCGTTTAGGACAGTGACACACTTCTCGGTCTTTAAGTGGAGAAGCAAAAAATAAGTACCCCTCATAGTTACAGTGTGTATCATATGCTACTGAAAAATAAAAATAGAGTGAGATGAAAAAATGAGATTAGTAATACAACACATGTTACGATTCATAGTCACACCCAACCACGTTGGCAGAAATCAAATTCTGACTCAACAACATCCGAATTAGTAGAATGCAGGGCAGCACACGAGTGGACAACGACGGCCTTGGGTGACCTCCAATTTCAAACGATTCACTTCATTTTTTTTAAATTTCACTCATTCAAAATAAAAAATAAAAAATAAAAAAAATGTGAAATGTATCTTATCAATTGAAAAAGAATGTAGCCATAAAAAAGACCCCACCTAAGACTAAAGTTTGTCACTGGCGCCGACACTCCCGGGATGAGGTTTTGCCTCTTCCTGTTGACATTCCAACATCTTTTGATTTAGGGTTACGGGGTTATATTGACTCAAGGGCCACCTCGTATTTAGTGGATTCTGATAATGAGTGGACAAGGATCTGAGTGATTCATCGTGGTTTGGACCTGGGGTCTAGTACAACTCTGGCTGTACTCCAACCTTTCTCTCTCTCTCTCATATTAATCTGGGGCTGGTGACCCATTCATGGAACAGACTGCCAACAACTGTTTGCGACGCCTACGTGTCGTTTAAACATGATAACAGTTTAAAAAGTTCAAGTGATACATTTAAATGTAATTATTTTTTTTTTTATAATATGGTATTTAAATACTAAATTTAAAAAAAAAATAGGTCAATTTGAGGTATGCCCCGCTTTAGGCGTTACACCTACAATTGAGTTATAAAATTATAAAAGAAAACAATGGCGCTTCGGTAAAAGAGAAATTTTATAAACGGAGCGTTGCGTGATAAGCAGAAAACTTTTATCCTCATTTAATTACGTTTTCCCAATTGATTGACGGTTCAGCCATCTCATTCAAGCGTTAAAAAAAGGGAAAATCCGCATCCCCAACCTTGAGGCGACACTTTTGCCCTGTCATCGTAAGGGGTGAAAAAACGGGATTTACATATTTCCTTACTTTACATAAAAATCCGTTAAGGATTTGATGTCATGCAATTGAAATTTCTTTTTTTTTTTTTTTCAGGTTTCAACACAGACCGAAAGAAAGGGACAAAAAGCCAGACAGAGCAAAACTCATCACCCTTTTTTATCCTTTTCTGCCCTTGAACAAATTCCAACTGATTCAATCTGTAACGGGAGCGGGTTGAGGGATGCTGCGGAGATGTATTCTTAGCCAGTATGGCGCGTGCGATTACCTTTGCGTGGCGAGTTTAACAACCTGTTCTAAAGGCGCACGTGTTTGGGATTTAAGAGGGCGGGGACCTCTACAACCCCTCTTTGTGGGGTGAGCAAACAAGGCGAGAAGAAAAGCTATATATCACCCTTTTTTCATTGCAACGTCAATGCAATCTAAATACACTTCTTAATACACTTATTTTCCTTGCAACTATTATTACTGTTATAAAAATAATCTTTCCTCCTTCCCTATTTTTTTATAAACACACACACACCCACCCACCTAGTTTTTTAGTTGTGAAAACATTTTTATTATTTTTTTTTCCTCATCATTTCATAGTTCAATGTCTGTTTTCGTTGATTATCTAGAAATTCATAGTCCAGAATTTGAGACGACGATTGAGCTTAATGGTCATGTGAGAATCACGTGGGTTACTCTCCGTCATATAATAATAATAATAATGATTGGATAAAGGTCATTATATATATAATTTTTTATTTTTACTTTGACGAAAATTAATTCATAGCTAATTATTTTTTTTAGTTTGGGAATTGAAAATCGTTGTAAACAATATCGTTACCGTGACAACTAATAAAAAGAGGGATGCTGACGTAGGCGGGGTTGTTTCCCTTCGAAAAAGCCAACATGCGGTCTATTAAAAGTTTCTGGCAAAAGATGGTGTGGGCGAAATGTCACTTCAAAAAGAAACCGGGTAAAAATTGATAGTGAAAGGGTAATGAGCTTTTGTGTCTATAAAAATTGTTCACTTTTTAGACATTTTTATAGTTACTGATCAATTTTTAAAGTGATAATATTAAAAAAAAAAATAATTATTGAAAATTTCAGACTTAATTTTTTAAAAAATGTCGCTTTTTATAATGGGAATTTTAAATGGCTCGTTCTATATTTCGTCAGTTATCATTCCAGACTTCCAGGAAATATAAATATGACATCTACACGTAAGCAATCAAATAATGAATAGAATAAAATATGTAAAAATATTGAAAAACAGTTGAAAATTTCCGTTTTCTATAATTTCACAATTTTTTTTTTTTTATTTATTTTAAACCAAAAAAGTCAGGGTTAAATTCTTACTGTCACGCTTAGTGACCCAATAATTACTTTCCGGTTAAAAAATTCAAACAAGTGTGAAATCTTAAAGAAAAAGATGAGGATTCAAAACGCCCCTGTAACCGCCATTCGGAAAATAAAATCTGCAAGTCCTTGGAAGCTCGCGTAATCCATTACGTAATTAATGGTTGGCCGGCGCCATCAGCAATGACCCACATTCAAGAAAGAAAATGAGTAGCAAAACTCTCGTTTGACTATAAACTAAATAATTCGCAAAAACGAAGGTTAGACGACCTCAATTCTACTGGCACAGAAGCACTCATTTTTGTCAACAGGTGGTTTAAGAGATCTGCAGGTGTTCACGACACGGATAATTGATTTCCATCTATAGTACCAAATATACAACCGTTTTTATGTCTAGGTACAGTTAATGTACACTAGGTGAAAACCTTTTTTCTTTCACCTTCTTCCAAATATTCAGGTCAAGTTACACCCACGCTCCACTTTCACCTGTGATCCCTTTAGGCTGGATTAGCAGTGATTAAGTTTTATAGTAAAGAAATTTTTAAAACATTTTTCCCATCCTAGAAAATTAATTTCTCAGTGCTATTTTAAATAATTTTTCTTTCTTTCTTTTTTTTAAAGATGAACTCTTTGCTTGGAACAACCTTTGTACTTAGAGGCCAAGGGGAAGGGGGCAGATAACAAAAAATGGTGCCTTAAAAGCACATAGGAAAAATTTGGCGACTGTCCCAAGATCTAATGAAGTTACAGGTCATAGTCCAAAAATCACGGTTGAAATTCCATTTGACGTCGCGCCAAACAAAAAAGGATAGGGGTAAAAAGCGAACGCAAAATGATGATGATGATGACAGAAAACCGTGGCAGATAACGGCAAAACGTGTTGGCTTTATCAAATTACACACGAGTAATTTTTTTTCAATAAATAATCCTTCCAGCAAAAAAAAAAAAAAAAAATAAATAATCGTAATTAACTCACATTTAATTTTTTTAAATTAAAGTTTTTAAATTTAATTTAAAAAAAAAAAAAAAAAAATCAAACACAATCAGAAATTTTATTCCTACCAAAATAACAAACACCATAACCTCTCTCTTTGTCAACATAAAAATCGCATCTCGTCGTCGATGTTCAGTCAGGTGTGACTGTAGAACAACTTTTTGGGCATGCGGCCAACGGGGTTTTACTTAAAAAAAAAAAAAGTCCCCGGAAGTTAGTTCTCGCGGGAAGTTAGTTGCAACGCATCATTAGCTGCAAAAGAAGTGGGTGCGAGATATGTACGGCAATGGATCTCTATCTCTCACCTTGAAATCAACCACAAAAGAGATGAAGATGATGATTATGAGTCACCCGTCCAACGCCAATATACTGCAATGACCCTAAACATTAAAAACCTTTCCGTCGACCCAAGGTCACAACCGGGAAAAAAAAAGATGCAAAAAGCAAACGTTGTGTTTTTATTATACTCAAGTACCTGTTGCTAAGCACCAACGCCCTCTTTACGACGTCATTCAAATATTCCCTTTTTATGATCGCTACAAAAAATGGAATAATAAAAAAAAAATGGGAATAAGGAAAAAGTTAGTGTTACAAATCTAGGTTTTTAATTAAATATTTTAGATACTTGATATTTTATAAAATGTTTCTATGGCGAAATTTCGTACGTGTAATTTTGCCGTATAATTATTACTATAATAACGTATAACCTATAATACAAAAATAAATCTGAGATTTCATGTTTTTTGGAGTATTACTGGAAAAATATGAGATTTAAATTGAGGAAAAAAAAAAAAAAACGAGCGCATCTTCAAGGTCAAAAGTGGACACACATTTATTCCACGTAACTCAACCAGAACCAAATGACAAAGCATTTCAATAAACGCAATAAACAAACAACGATGCAATTAACTTTTAATTAATTAACACACCCTTGTAAATAAACTGCCAATACAAAAGCTCTTTTTTATTTTGCGAAAATATGCGCGTGTAATCAAAACAAAACAAAAAAAAAAATTTCGATAGAATTAGAAGCCAAAAGAAGAAAAAAAATCACACCACTACCACGTGGTGTTGTTTACTCGACACGAGTAAAACATGTGACCACGTGTTTTGGTCGCATCTTCCTACACATTGAATAAGTAGAGTTTCTTCAATAAAAAAAATACGCAAGTGTCACAGTTTCTATGACTACCAACTGATGGCGCGATGTGACGTATTGCAGGGGCTTTCAAAACCCACACGTGTGTCAACTTTTTGAAAAAAATAAATAAATAGAAGAAACTGACGAAAGCAATCTTTTTGGTTAAAAAGAGATGACTTATAAGGTAACATTGAAAATAGCAACAGGTGAAAACCTTGTGACCAGGAACTAGAAAGCTCTCTTGAGGTTTCTTTACTTATTTTATCAAAATAAAATATTTGCGGAAATGGAAAAAATCTTAAAAAGTAAATATTGACAAGAAAAAATTTTTGTAAATAAAAGGAAAACAATTTGGCCTAATTTTTTTCTCTTTCTTTCTACTTTGTAGTTTCCCATCACGTGGCATTATTTTTACATTGACTGCCAAAATGATGCAATTTTTAGGGTCCAAACTTCCACTATTTTTTTTTTGTTTCTGTTCCTCCAAGGTTTACGACGGTCTGAAAAAGGGTAAGTGAAAAAAAAAAAATTGGCAAGATTTTTCGGATGAACAGTTGCGGATGTAAACATGGCAGATAGCAGCGCCATCCGCCGACAAGGAGGAGAATCGTACAACCTTGAAAGCAACAGGTCGTACATAGCCTTTCAGTTCGTTGAAAATTCACTCAAATCTCTTACATAACAGTCACACACCTGAGCACATTCATCAGTTGCCTACCCAAATCGCTTTCATTCGATGCACGTGAAATAACAAATAACCAAATAGTAATAGAAAAAAATGGAGTAACTTATTAAACGTAAAATGTAATTGAACACCGATTCTTAAGTCACAATTTTGTTTTCTTGAGTTTATTATCTTTTAAAGGGCGCGCCAAAGGGGTAAAAGTCTTTCAATTTTCCTCTAATCTCCCTTATTATTTCAGATATAACTGTCATTTAAACCAAAAAAAGAAAACATGAAAAGTAAACAAACATTATTATCACTTGAATGAATATAATATCACATGGCATGACAAGCATAAATTTTATCTTAAAGAAAAAAAAAGATAGAATTCAGTTTAATCATTTGGGAATTGTAAATCAAAAAAAAATAAAAAAATAAATGACCACAAAAATTTTTCTTGAAAATTTTTTTTTTAAGGCAAAATACGGAGAACTATGAGGGAAAATCCTGGTTGGTAGACCCCGAAGTAGGACATGAGAGAGCGCAGGCCGGAACAACTTTGATAACCCAGGCGAGTTAAAACCAACTCGGACCAGAATTTAAAAGATAAGTCAACTCACTTAGGGACTTTAGTCAAATTTTGGACATTTGACTTGAAAAAAAAATTTTGCCCACTAAAAAAAAACAAAAAAAAAAAAATGAAGACAAAAACCTGACGACCTCAAATTCAAATGAAAAGAAAATTCACTTCACATGGCATCATCCACAAAGAAAAAAGTCCTCACTCAACCAACATAATTTTTTTTTTTTTTTGCTGACAAAAAATGTTTTAGAGAAAAAAAAAATAAGCGTCAAGGACACGGAATTCCCCTCCCATCCCAATTGAGGTCACAATGACGTCATCTGACCCTTAAGTTTTTTTCCGTTTAAGAAAAAATCATTTCTAACTCCAGTAGCAGATAATTTACCACTTTACCGCGTGAAATGCGATATTAAAATAATGAAATGCGCTTTCATTTTGAGAACAAAGTTCACATTCTGGATGGTTAAAAGAAGGGTTTGGAGGCCATCATTACTTTGCATGTAGATAAAGGGGTGAGCAGGGTGGAGTCCGATTCTAACTCTTTCGCGTGCAAGGGCCGTGAGAGTTACAAAGTGATTAAAAAAAAACATGCAATCTTAAACTTGACTACTTTAAACTGACCAACATTTCAGCTTAATCCTTTAAACCTCAATTATGTTCAAGAACAACATAAAACTGTCCACTTTACAAAAAATGTATGGGTATTTTTGTTTTGGTCACCAATTGATAATGTATTTAAATTTATTGAACTGGTAATATTTTAAGAGATTTTTATTTTAAAGTTCTTTAAACTTTTTAATTATGTTTTGACTAGCTCAATAACCAAGAGTAAACATATCAAGTGCCCATATGACGTCTAATAATTCAAAATTGTAATCACGATTTAAGGTTAATAAAATTATAGAAATTTGTGTTCACATCTATGTAAACCCGAAATGATACAAAATGCAGAATTATGGGAAAGCAAGTTAGCATCCCCTTCTCAAGACTTAAGCTCCCATTAGAAATATACACAAAAATGACGTAGATCATTATTTTCTCATTTGTTTTTCCGGAGTTGTTACTTTACTCCGCAGATAGCTGCCCAACATATGCGCCCATCATTCCGTGTTTTCTGCGTTACTTCAATGTGAACACATGAACTTACATATGAAAACAGTGTTGAACTAGTAGCTTTATTACGAATCTCAATATTAGGGCTTTGCCCTTCTTCATATTTATAATGGACAGGTAAAACAGTCACAAAAATCAATTCCAAAATCAGCTGAAAACAATAATTCTGCGTTAAACTCATGATATTCTATCGGATTCACCAAAAAATTGACAAAAAAACTGATCAAAATATGACCTCCTTATTTACGTAGTGTTCATTTCTGATCAAAACATTACCCAAAAAAAAATGACTGAATTTCTCTATATAAGTTATCACTAACCAAAATCAGAACGGAAAACCCAAAGGATAAAAGGAAGCTATCTCATTACACTGATGGAAGCACGGGGCGTTGTTTTAACCATTCACCTATCGAATAATTAATTCATTTGACTCTAGGGGACTCGTTTTCGCGTCCCCACTTGTTTCGAGCAATTCTCTTTGATCAACTGTCAAATCAATAAATTAATATCCTGCTGCAGACATTTTCACCCTCTTCTATTCAACCATTGACTTCCAATGTCAATTTTAAAAGAATCCCATGATTTAAAAGTGTTGGTCTTGACCATGATGCATGAGCAAGCAATGGGGAATGTCATTGAGGACATAGAATGTGTGTGGTATGAACTTTTTTTCCTCCTTTTCACCTATTGTATTGTGTATGGAAAAAAAAAACCGAGCTTAGCGAATAAATCAGGTGGAAAACGAGAACACGAAAAGAATAGAACTTCAACTTTTTCCTAATATTGTCCCACTTGCCTTCATTTCAGCATCCTGGCGACGAGCCACTTTCCATACATTAAAAAATTTTTCTAGCGGAAATCTCAGTCCAGTCAACGTAATAAAACAGGTAATTCGTAGAATTAAAAAAAATACATAAAAATATGTCATATCTCTCTATTATAAATCCGTCAAACTACAGCAGCGTGACAATTTACGTCATCAACTTGAACAACCATTTTTTTTTTTTTTTTGACGAGAATAAAACAAAATTTTTTTCACCAAAATAAATCAAGATTTTTATCATGTAAATTTTTAACTGGTGAATAATTACCCATACCACAATCAGAAAAAAAAAAGCGATTAAAATCACAATGAAACAATCTCATGATCTGGTTCAAGGTCGCATTGTACACCCTGGCACATGGATGAACAGCCAAAGAGGTCATATATATAGAAATAGAAATAAATTATACGCCGTCTGAAAACATCATAAAAGAGAAAACTTTTAATTATCAAGAGGAGAAAATAATGTGAAACCAAAAATCTATATCCATAATTGAACATTCTACACGTGTGAGTGGCCTATTACATCACTGGCCACCACCCTTGACCTAAGACGTGAGCTGGTATATGGAGGAAGACGTGACACCCGGGGCATCTCCTTGACCCACAGTCGGCGGTTTATAGGTGGCGATGGGGGCACGCGCCACCAACTCTCCTTGGCCGCAGTCATGGTCAGCGAGGCAACGAGGGATATTCGTTTTAGAAAAAAAAAAAGTTTGTCCCACCTAATAGCTCAACCAAGAAAAAAGTGAAAATAAAAGAGGGTCAAGTCGTATAATTCGACGTAACAACGCGTGACACGAATCAATCAGTAAACCATCAAGAGATAATGAATAATTCAATGGAATGGATGGTATTGATTGAAAAAAAAAATGTATAAAAGAGACTCGTATGTCTGCAAATAAAAAGTTTATTATCGCCGTTGGCTCTTTCTGCTATTGGATAAGAAAAAGAGGTTAAAAGCCAGAAGAAAGTGCCTAGTTGTAACGTTGGAAAATGAGGCCTAAGGCACACCCAAAACTCCTTGAGCTGAATTTTCATGTGATATAATAAACAGTCATTATGGAAGATTCCAATGAAAATTTTTTTTAAAGTAAATTAAAATTCATTTTGAATATTTTAAAAAATATAAAAATAAACTTTCACATCCTTATAAGCTTCAACCTATTACATAACCGTGACAAACACGATTTTCTTTGAGCGGGTTTAAAGATATAGTAATAATAAAAGATAGGAAAGATGTTTGGAGTGAAACCACCTGTGCGGCTCATTACCTGTTAATAGATTAATTACAAAAACCCAGACTTTTTTCCTCTCAGTAAATGTCTTATAAAAATCAGTTGGATTTTTTTTTTCGATATTTTACCACTTAAAAAAATAAGGTGAAGATTCGGATTTTATTTGCACGCTAAGATTTTTGTTTACATTTCACTTTCTTTTCACCTGACCTCAATTTCAATTGCTGGCATTGAGGTAGGATTGGGAGTATTGGAGCACGATGTTTATCAAAACGCGTGAACTAATTAATCATCATTTGTACTTTTCGGTAACTCCTCTTTTCAGAATCAAGTGACTTAAAAACTCTCATACCAATTAAAAACACTGTTTAAAGACTACTCTAAATTAAATTCCCAACCCACAACCTCCACCTTTAAAAAATAATTAAAACTTCAAAACACCTGTACGTCATTTTAATATCACTTGAAAATGCGGGGGAAGTGTATAAAAACCTCACACAAGGCCTCTTTTAAAAACATGGCAGTAAAAAAAAAAAAAAAAAAAAAAAAGAAGACTATCAGTAAATATGAAGATGTTGACCACTAACCCATTTCAAATTAATAAAGTTGAAAATTATTTTTTCAAAATTGTTAATGTAAATTTATTAGATTAAAAATGAATAAGATCGCAGGTATTTGCTACTTTTCCCTGTTAGTGCAACCACATACGAGTTCAATGAATGTCGATTTGAAAAGTGATACATTATTGAAATAAAATAGTTCAACAACATTAAAAGGAAAAAAAATATCTTCCCTTAATAAACCACGACCAGAAAGATAAAAGAATGAACTTTTTTTCTATTTTCCTCCGGAAAATTTTTCATGATCAAATTTATTGAGTTTCATTTTATATTTAGAAAGACCTCGAAACCTCGATTACAAAAAAAGATATTTTTTTTAAAATTTAATTTATAAATGATTTTCGCCGTTAACACTTCATAAATAGATAAACTTATATATGTTGGTGTGTTTCTGCTCTGAGTTATATAAATCCAAATAAACACTTGTTTATAATTTACAGGCCATTTTCTGGAGGACTGTTTTACGTGTGGTTCAATGTAATCATGAACACGTGGCACTACCAAACATCATTACGTGGACAAGAGCCAAGTGCTACTTTGTACTCTCCACTGCAGGAATAAATAAAAAAAAGTTAAGTCTGTTTACATCAACTTTAAGGGAACGTTTGATTACTCTTTTTTTATTCTTTGTATCGACATAAAAATACCCTGCTGAGTGGAAAAAAATACTCATCCATTTTGGAAAAATATTCTTCATTTCTATTTTTTTAACTTCTTGTAATAAAGGAAATGATTAAAGTTTTTTAATCTTGCTCTATTAAATAGCCATAACTCATTATTTTATTATTTATTTTTACTTTACCTTGAAATATATCGTGTAGAAATCTATTAAAAAATTAATTTCCTTCCTAAATACATTTACAAATGAAAATCACTCATATCTGTCCTACATACAGTTTTACAATGAACTTCAGAAATGCAACACCTGGAAATTACTCAATAGGGGAATAAGGTATTTGACAGAGAAATGAACGATGGAACAAAAAACTAATCGGATTAGAATTTTTTCTCTTTCTCCCAACTCATTAAAAGATTTCCACTTAAATTTCTGAATTTCTAATTCCCTAAAACTGCAACAAAGTTTATTTAATGAAACTTATTGACTATAGCATAAGTCAACTTTACATCGACAAATGACACACAAATAAATATCACGTGTTTACTGGAAAGGTTTTATGATTAAAATGAATTAAAAGTAAACAGACAATGTAATTACCAAGAATCTTATTTACCAATGTTATATAAATTAATAAATCGCTTATAATAATTTTGTTCATTAAAAATGAAAATACAAGTTGGAGAGAAATGCGGGGCATTAAACCTACCCACATGCTTACACGTAGGAATGATGCTTACATTTGATAAGATTCAAGGAAATAAATATCAAAAACAAGCCCATTTTCTTTTCGTCCACTTGACATTGCCAACATAATAGTTGAAATTATAATTAAAAGCTACTTTATTATTTATGTATTCCTTCCAAAAATTTTTACTTTAACTTTGATGTGACCCTTAAGGCTCCTTTAATTATTTACACCCAAATACCCATAAACATTTCCAATGAACCCTTTGGGTTTATTCACGTAAATTAGGAGATAGCAAAGGAAAAAATTAAAAAATCGGGAAATATTTATAACTTCCTTATACTTAATTGTAATAAAATTAAATAGGAAATAAAATATTCATCGACTTATTAACAAAAAATGTATAAATACACGGAAATAAGTTTAACTAAGTTCAGTGACTTGTTTAGTTTTGCTAACTAGTTTTAATAGAAGCGGAAATATCTATTTGAAGTAATGAATAATAATTCTTAGAAAAATAGTGAACGTGATTTGAGAGATATTTTCAATGGCGGCATCTCTCCGTGTACGTAGGTGATATATTATTTCCCTGTAGTAGTTCCTTTCGATAAGGAAGATTTGGAAATTTTGCGGTTTTTTTTATTTGATAGGCCTTTTTAATTTTATATAACAATAAAATGGCTTATTTAATTGACGTTGTAAATAAATTCTTTTAATTACCTTTTTATTCATTCTTTGTGACGATTAAGCTCTGTAATCAATGGAAACTACCAACCAGATTTTCTTTTCATTAAATAAATAGGTTGAAAAAAAAAATTCAAGTGTCTTCGCCTTTCATATTAAAATTTTGCAATTTTTTTCTCCGATTCATATCTTAAGGAAAGCGCAAATATTTACAAAGAAATAAGCCTTGAACAAGCTGCAAAGAAATGAAAACGACATCTTTTCGGATGTTTTAAATACCGGTTCGCAAACCAGTTTTGTTTTCTCCTACAAACCCCGAATAAAGTTTCAATTTAAAACAAACATGATATTAAAACCAACACTTGACAAATTTAAATATTGAATTTCCAAAATTTAATTCTCTAAATCAAACAGTAAAGATTTAAGAATTTTACCTTAATATTTAAAAAATTCCAATGTAAACACCAAAGATTGTAGTTATCACAAATAGCTTTTCCTGGAATCGAATATAAATTTTTTTCTCTCACATGACATGTAAAGAAAATTAACGAATCGTTGTACCAGTAATAAACTTTAATCTCTGACGTAAAAAAACTATCTCTATTAGTATTAGAAAAAAATGTCATTGCTGATACCAATCACGTCAATCCTTAATCCTATACCAATTAAAGCTGACTCATTCCACTAGATTCTAAATCCCCAAGTAATAAACTTTATAAACTCGTTATTCCCAACCTTTAGAAACGAATTTGATCATTTTTAATCATTTAATTAAAAGTTGATCACATTCAAGCCTTTTTTTTGAAATGATCAAAAAGTGATCAATTTTTTCACAAATTTACATATCAAAATTATAATTAGAGTCTATTAGAATCTAAAATATCAAAACACTTCATTTTACAATTGACATGAAAACGAACCTAGTGACAAAATTAGCGATGCGTATAAAAGGGTCACTAAAATTTAAATAGGAAAACTCACCAACTTCCCTAAATCAAACACGGGGAAAACCGATACATAAATTTTTTCTAATCAAATATATAAAATAAAGATAAAAGTTTAATTAAAACAGATATAACCAAATTACATTCACTTTCAGCTCTTCGGAAAAAAAAAAAAAAAAAACTCAAACCTGTCAAAATAAAAAATTTAAAAAACTAAACTACTACTATTAAACATGAAAAAGCGCCAACTAGCGATAGGGAAGAGTAACATCTCGCTTTCATTTATTATAGAATCTCCTCGTTTTTTTCCACCTGTTGACACCTTAATAATAAAGTGGCCGGAAAATAAATTTTCTCGGTACTTAAAAAGAGCTCAGACAAAGTCCAGTGATTACAGAGACGAGATGATGGAAAGTGATCCATCTTTGTGTACACAACAAAAAGATGAGTTTTTTTCCCCCTCTTCTTTTTGACCCTTATTCAACACTCGATCACGTTCCCAATAGCTCGCAGTAGCCACTTGACTCTGTTGAGAACAAGCAGAAAAATCTTTTCTCTTTAATAACTTCTTGACCCAACACTCAAGTAATAAGGTTGAGGGAGAGAGAGAGAGAAAATACTAAAGAGAAAAGAAAAAAAATATACGTAGATAAAAAATAAAATGAACACTATCATTTTTTTATTCCCTAATAAAATTCAACCGGTTACTAACGGGTTATCACTGGCTTAATTTTTATATACATTTTTTTACCTAACATTTTAATACTCGCGATTTTATTAAGCTCACACGTGTATTTTTTGAATTTATTGTTGTTTTCATCCCGAACATTTGTGTTGTTTCATTCAACTTGTCCTCATGGCCACCTATTCATTTAGAGTCAATCAACTTACTACACGTGGCAATAAAGAAAAAAAAGCGAATAAAAAATATTGATAATAAAAATTATTTCAAAAAACCGGTTTTTTTCTCCCCTCAGTTTTTTACCGGAAAAAAATTTTCCGTTAGATTTAAAAAAAATTAAAAATAAATCCTTTTAAACACAAGTGGTAAATATCTGATTAATACATCCATCACATGACAAGAATAATATCCAATTTCAATCAAACCGTCGTCGTAAACATTTTATACGATGTCTCATAACGGGGTTTATTAGCTTAGCAGTAGTAAGGTTTAGAGTGGAAAATTTTCCCCGTTTTAAACGGAAGGTCAAATGATAAGAATCCTATTTTAATTCCATTCTCCATCCTCAGCATCATTTCAATTGAGGTCAATTGGTCATCGTGAAAATTTTTCTCCAATAAAAGCAAGGAAAAAAAAACGTCTGTTATCTTTTCATTCAGGTGTTTATCAAAAGCGTTCCATCCAATGGGCCTACAACAGGCGGGGAAACGATGCACAGGAAACAACTATTTGGGCTATATACCGTGCCTAACTAGGCACAAATCTAGGCTATGTACTACTTTCCCCTTTTTACGGATGGATGTCAAGGTGTTTTCTCCTGCCCCCTACTTTAAAGTGATACACACCTGAGTCCTCAACCCTTAAACGTCATTTTTAAAAAAATCAGAACTAGAACTTTATTATCCTTGACCGCATCTTTAGTGATTATAAATAGAAATATCATTCTGTAGGTGCTAAAGGAAAGTGGATGTATATAAATATAGAGATTTATTATTATAAAATACGTCAATGGTAGAAAAAAAAAATTTGAATGAATCAGATGCATTCATTGCTTGAGGAAAATGATAATAGGATAAAAGTATTCTAATATTTCTGTATATATGAATGATGTTCATTGATTTATCTACAGGGAAAGTGTTCTATACAACAACCTTGACAATAGAATTGAATAAAGTAAAAGCATTGACCTCATTCGTTAGTTTTTCTACAAGTGAAATTTTTTTTATTATAATATTACCCCCAATATTAAAATTTTCTAACACCCCCAAAGACTCAACCTTGAAAGATAGGAAGTAAATAAGAGAGTAAAAATGACTATTGATTAAATGAGCAGCGTCAAGATAGAAAAAATAACATAAAAAAACTAATAGACATGAAATTTACTTGTACTCTATTATCTAAGTCATCTAAATGTCAATAAACGACAGTAAAACCGACCATCAAGTTGTTCGTGATAGGTGCGTTTTGTACAAGAAATAAATTTGCGGGTTCTAAACTTCTGAAAAGTGGGTTAAAATGTATTGTATTGGTGATTATAGAGAGGAAACGTGTATCAAGGTATTTATCTCTAGGGATAATACAGCAAAAAACAAACGAGAAAAAAATTGTGTATAAATATCTATAGAAAAAAAGTGTGTACACGTGTGGAATTTATCACCTTCTGACGTGAATTTAACTTAACTCATTCTGATAAAACGTATTGAACTATATCTTTCGATATGACATCTTTTGATAAAACAAATAAATATTGATTTGCGTCAGGCTGAAAAATTTTTTAATGGGTAAATATCATTTTTCTTGTAATTAAAGTGGAATTATAAATAGATGAAAAAAGCAAGTTCTATGTCCTGCAATGTCAATCCCCTTAATGTCATTTCCCCTGACATCAGTCAGTCGTTGAAAAGAAAAAGAATTCATACAAGATCTATTTCCAGACACAGTTGCTACGGGTATTCGAGGTTTACTTTAAAAAAAGATGATGTACGACGCAACAGTTGAAATAGAAACTTTCTTTTGATTGGGTTCAAGACATTCCCTCGGTGACAACCTTCAATTTTAGGCCTAAGAAAATAAAAAGTTGCAATTATCCAACATTGTGACATAACTTTCTAGATAAAACTTTCGCTTCTATCAGAAAATAAATAAATATTTCTGATAACGCCAATCAACTCTGTATAAATGAATGGATATTTTTCTAGCACTTTCAATAAGATATAAAAAAAATTTTAAACTATTTTCAAAAAAATATTACTTTTTTGTTAATTGTAATGTTTTTATACAGCTAGACCTTATAATTATAATTTCACGTACATAAAAAATTTTCCCAGACCGACCCACAGAGGTCGCTTATATCTGTTAGTCCCTAAAATTTTAAAACTTATTATATACTTAGGACAGAAGTTACATGCCCATATTTCGTCCTTACACGTTACACTAACTGTAAATACGATGTGAATATGGCTGCCTACTGATTGTCCAAATTCGAGAGTTTGATTCTGAAAATGTACTTGGGTTTATTTAGTAATGAATACATTTTTATACTCGCGTAATTTTGAAACTAAAGCAATGCTAATGTGCTGACGAAGATTAATATTGGGTTTCATTCTGTAACGAACAATTTCCTTGCTTTTCTCCTTTTCAAAACAACAGTGCAATAAAATAATGACACTTGGCTACTTCACAAAAGCAGTGTAACAAATAATCATAATCATAACTATAACAATATCCAAATATTTATATCCTTATCTATAGATTATAAAAAAGCAGTTACGCAAACTCACTAATATCAAAAGCGAAAGTAAAAATTGCTAATTGGTTTTTTTTTTAAAAATTAAAATTGAGGGTTTCCTCTGGCGTATCTGAAGGTGAAGGTAAATTACAAGTGATATGTACCGTATATCATGACGAACAGTTTGAACTTGTATTCATCTAACCTTGAATGATTGCCAAAAGTACTTAAAGGTGTTTGTATACTTTTCATTCCTTCTCCAAAGACAAAGACAGTTCCATAGAAATTGGACAAACTTGTTGATCAAAAAAGAAAAGAAACTTCCAATTTCTTAGAAAACAAAATTTAATTTCAAGAAAGTTGCCAAGTCTAGACTGGAAAGTCAATATCCAGTCACTTAGATGAGTTGCGCTGTCATCAACACTGATTAATTGCGGATCAACAAGTTTGGCAAGAAAGTTGGATATCATTTAATAGTGTCCCCTTGCGCACACAATCATTAAGAGAGTCCCCCCGACAAGAGCTTCACTCAAATTCACAGGCCTATAGCTTATCACTTCCGTCATTGGTGACAAAAGGAAAAAATCGCTGACTCACGCCCACTGCACTGTTTGTCCATAAACGTAATCGTCAGCAATAAAGCTCAGCAGGAGCTGGACCTGACAGCAAAACAAGTTCCAGCTCTATCATTCTATTGTCATGTGATACTACGGGGAATCCTCTGTACATCACGTGGGACCAAAAATGTGAACTTTGAATTCATGTTGCACACTACTTAGAAAGCGGGCTTAAGACAAATTATTGCGGTTTCAACTTCCATAACGCGCATGCCCAGCATTATGTAATTATATTGATTTTTAATCAATATCAAACAGAGAACGTAATAATGTTTGATAATATTGTACCAGGTTGCGCTAGGTCGGATCAGACCTTGAAAAGTTCACTTCAATTTTTTGGATTTTCGCCAATAGGGGCCACCAACCTCGATCTTATCGTCTAAGGTAGGAGCTGAAGGATTAGAAATTTAGCTTAGCAACTGTGATCATTACAATTCGAAGTGTGTGTGGGTGTGTGATAATAAAATGTAGGGAGAGAAAAAAAAAATTTCTTTTTCTTAAAAATTTTTATTACTACATTTTTAGGTATTTTTTTTCTCCCTGTGGAAAAACCTTTGGTGGAATAAAGAACCACAGGTCCAATAAGGAGTGAGTTGTTATGCGAATGCCACCTGCATGTTAAGGCTGTGTAGGAGTCATAAAAACTTTTTGCCACTTGACATTTCAATGCAAAGTTGTTTTAAGCGTCATAAAGACCTGGGCCCGCCATCGTCGTCTTGTAAGACGAGACCCTTGGTCCACGCGCACTTTTATCCTAAGGTGTGAAAAATACAGCAGTTAAAACCAACCTTCACACTTTATAATAAAAATTATTTGTCATAAAGAAGCATTGGAAATCTGCGCACTGCAACTTGTTCGATACGAGATTGCACTTGAATAACAAATACTAAACTAGTCACCACACAAAACCACCACTCCTTTTCTACATTGAGGTGCAGCTTGAATGCCCAAACAGATCCACATGGACGTAAAACATTCTCTTCACTCCACAAAGTAATGGGATAACTATTGGCCAATCTCAATTGGCTCTCACAAAATGGGTTTTCCTATAAAGATCTTCAGAGAAATCATCTTTTTTTTTTTTTTTTTTTTTTTTTTTTTCCTTTTTTGAATTATCAAAGTCTAATATCTCTATTATGTCATCTCCCATAGAAATATAAAACTTCAATTTTCTCAAACTTTACCTCTCTCTAGACCCCTTTTAAAGGGGAAATATTTAAACCTGTAATGGAAGAAATGAAATCACGCACTCTTGCGGCGTGTTTTTCAAACTATTTATTCCTTCAAAGAGCGTTTTTAGTGTGTGATATTTAATGTTCTCACGTGTGAATGACCGCAAGTGGTGTTTATAAATCGAAAAGAGGGTGAAAACATAATAAAAGATAAGAGAGGAATTTCACATTTTCAAGAGTTTAGTTTGTTCGAAACTCTATCGTGTAAACTTTTTCTACGGATGATTCAGCTGGTCAGTGTATCAATGCCCAAATTTGTTCAGAAAGGAAACACAACGGAGGCGGTTGTAAGTGGAATTAGGAGTCAAGTATTACATCCAACACCTTTCTTTTAAAATCAATTCTTCCATCAATAAAGAATTCCTCGACTAGTTCACCCAAGAAAAATTACAGTCATTCATTTCAACGTAATGATCATAATCATTCAATTACCTCAAATTGCAACTAATTAAAAAGAAATAGGAGGGTGTAAAACCAAAATAAACATTTAAGAGAAAAAAAAAGATCTTTCCAGCAAACACTTGCCAGTCTGCAAAACCCGTTTTTAATTTCACAGTCTAGAAGATCGGATCGTAGAGGGCCATTGACATTTTTCTCTTCCATTTTATTTAAACTTAACTTTACTTTTGCACATAAGCGAATAAAAATCTTCCGCTATAATTGCATATGTCCGCTTCTTTTTCCTGGAACATGCATCAAACCAGCTGTGGCTAGCGGGCTCCAGCTGGCCACTGACCACATTTATAGCTTGGCAATTACAAATTGCCATACGTCTTCACGATTGGCCATTTAAAACATGAAGGTGTTAATGCGCCCTTTTCTTATCATTTTTTTTTATGACACCTAATTTTATGGATATAAAAAAGACGTGTGATTCTCTTTTGTCATACGATTAACACTCGTTTTGCATATTAAAGACGTATCAATTGAATTAATGAAGACAATAACCTTCAATTTTGTAGGTGAAAACGCACCTTTGAATGTTGAATAAATTGACTCATTCATTTATTACAAACTTCCTGAATGTGAAGTCATTTTTCTTAGACTTAATTTTCACCTAAATAAAATTTTTCAACATCTTTCCAAGCGAATTGACAATATCGAGTCAGTGACTTGGCAACGCTTTAACTATTTTTTTTTTTATTTTCTTTAATGTCAAAGGGAGAGTTCCTTGAAAAATGCGTAGTTTATTCAGCGCCACCGTGTACATCCTACTCATTTCTCAGATATACATTCATTCAGAGAAGCAGTACCACTCATTCACGGGATTATAAAACAGCAAGTCATGCAACCTAGGATGGAATAAAAAAAAATAATTCATAGATAACAACTATGAATCGTTTTTCTATATCTAAAAAAACTTAATTTAATTTAAATTGAAAGTAAACCGACCCAATCCAGAAAATCCGAAATTTTTTATCGTATCATTTTCCCATCTCAAGAAGATAAAATTATTTATCAATCAAAAATCTTCGGTAAAAGTCACTCAACTTCTTGTACCAACTGATAAAATTGAAATGAAATCTAATCCAAAAAACAGATCTCAATTACGATTGAAAGCAACGGAAATGAGCTATAGTAAAAGTTAAAATGTATCACTAGGAATTCTCAAAAATAAAAACAAAAGATCCAAAAAAAAAAAAAAAAGTTGGACTCGATTTATAAGGAAGTGCACTTTAAGTTTTAATAAATTATAACCATGCACCTGCTACCTTTTCCCCTTTGATGCCAAGTAGGAAAGTTCTGGGAAGAGATGAGCAGGGGAAATGGTTGGCATTCCGAGTTTAGTGGAAACCCCAAGGCCAGTAGAGGCCACACCTGGCCGCAGGAATGTCAGGTAAGACAAGGTCAGTCAAAGATGGAAAGTGTTTCCTCTTAAAACTTCTCCACGGATGGTGACCAAGAGAATAGGAATAATAATACTTAACAAGTAAAAAAGTGGGTCACTTGATGAATGGATACCAAGATGATGGGTGAATCACCCAAACATTAAATACGAGAAGGAAACTAGAAAAATGGCTAAATAAAATTGTCTACTTTTCCGTGTTTGTGTTGAGGGAGGAAATCATTTTTTTTTATTAAACTTGAAAAAAAGTATTTGAAGGTCAATTTGTTTTTTTAGTGTTTTGTTACTTGGTTAGGATAAGAGAAAAAAAATTTTTGAATGATAAAAGGAAATGTTCTCAATATCGTCTTGATTAGCATCAATGGAATCACAGACATCCTCTTTTATTCATTATATATTCATGTAAGAGAATTCAAACGGATCTGCAGCCAGTTAGCTGAGGTGCCATGAAGAGAAGTAGTTTGGAAATTATAGATTCAATCAGCTTTCATTGGCTTCTTTCTGGCCACTCGCCAACGTTCGTAACTAAACTTTTTCGCCCATCGTCCACGCAATCTTTAAAAATTCATTTACAAAACACTGATAACACGAACTGATAAGACGAAATCCAATTTTTCATTTCAAAAAAATATCAAATTATCGAATTAATAAAATGAATTTCTTATCTCTAGAAACTTCTAAACACACAACTTTAAAATAATCTGATGACTTCCGACAACTTCAGTGGCCTGAAACCAAATTAGACTCAAAGCCGAGGATGCAAAAAGCGCACACCTCAGCAACTAAGAAAAGGCGAAATGTAAAAAATAACTATGACGTTCGTACACTAAATTTTCTACTAACTCGTTTCTTCTCTTTAACCAAGCTCTTAACTTTTCCTTCGTGGAATATTTTCTTTTTCCTTACGGTATTTTCCACGCACGACAAAAATCAAAACAACTCACTTCCCTCCAATGTATCAAATGGAAAATCTGTTTACTAAAGTCACGTGATTCTTGGCACAAACCCAATGACACAAACGTGATAGAAAAGAAAAAAAAAAACGTCAGAAAAAAAAAATATTACTGCGTATTTACCGTCTCGACTACAGCTCCCAAGACGACTTTACTAACAACCTTCCATAAACTCAAGTTCAATCTCATGTAATTCTCAAACATTACCACAACCCCAAAAGATATTTCCTATCTGCACTGAACTAAATTAAACTTAGTCGGCCGCTACGGGAATCAAACTCTTGTTTTCCACTCATATTAATCAATCAATAAGAGGAAACTTTCAAATTGAAAAAAGATTCTAATTTCAACGAATGTTTACATTTTTTTTCACTCCACTCTGGCGCGAGCAATAGCATCTCCTTATCAAATGACCTTGGCCTGTACTACGCGTGTGCTCTAGATTCTTTACGCGTGTGTTCTGATCACCTGACTTGGTGCCACCACCTCCTCGTCTTTTGCCAGCCTACTATCGGAGATATACAAAGATTTAAGATACTGCGTATATAAAAATTCTCGAAGGAACAAAACAGCTCACGAGGAAGAATTAATCCCATTATCCCAGGCAATAAGCTTCCTTTAGTTTGGATTGCTCTTTGTAACTCATTTACTATCGATACGCACAAAAAAGCCAATTAAAAGAGAAGGAGGAAATAAGGGGGGCTGAACTGCACAACAAACTTTGTTGATGATGGTAATATTATCTGTTTATGTCTTTATATTTTCTGATTTTTCTCTCGTTTGGGTCAGATCACAAAAATTCTTATACACTCCTGATAAGTTTTGAGGAAATTTCCATTTCCTGGGAATAAGAAAGTGAAATTTGTACTCACGGTTTGACGTTAGATTTCACGGAGGTTGTAAATTTGGGTCTCGGAATCGTCGATAGGGTCAACGTGTTCGATGAGACATTTAATCGGGCCTATTTGTTTGTTTATTATGCACTTTGGGTTGTAGGTGTGGTCTTTGGTGTTTTGAGGAAGAATTTTTTCGGTTGTTTGTTGATTTAACTGAAAAAAAAATTGGAGTTTTAATATCAAGTGAAAATAAACGCGTTGTTTTGTTTATTACTTTCACTTTAATTATTGCGGTTGTAGGAAGTGATTGGCATGTGACGAATACTTCTAATTTCATTCTTGTAATTGGGTTTCTGACTGACTTGTTGCAGACGTCACAGAATAAGTTTCTGTTTGAATCAAATAAGCGGAAGAAATTGGTTTGAGAAATTTTTTTTTCAGGAGGAGAAAAACATTTACTTTTCTATTTCTTGAAGTATTTGGTTTCCGCAATAGTTGCAAATCGGCCAAGAATATGATGATTCCTTATCGGGGTTTAAAATTGTTCCTATAGTTGAACAAAATATAAATATTTTTATTGATTCAAAATAGAAATACCTCTACCTTCAAATATTATTATTTCTTCAATACACGAGTTGATCGATAAATTACGAAGATTTGGAGAAAACTGTTTTAATTTTTGGATTTTATTCATAGTCTTTGCAGAAAATTTGTTGTTTCCGCAAGTTAAACATTCAACTCTCGAATATTTATCCATCAAGAACTTGCCTGGAAGAATAAAAAACTGTTTATTCATTTCAACACTCCAGCTGCCATCTGTTAACAGTTTTCAGCATTACCCGAATTGAATTGAAAATCTTTCAAAAACAAAATGCAGTCATTACTCAAATTCGAGCACAGGATAACAGTAGAGGACACCGTAACGGAAATAATATTATGCTGGTGTGCAAACGTGCACGTATCGTCCGTTATATATAATTTGTCTCTGTCAATTAAGAGAACTTTGACAATAGCTGAATATCGAAGTCGTTCAAAAGAATTCTGTTTGACGAAGAGGAAAGGTTATAGCAATAACTTCAAACCGATTAACTATTAAAATAACCTGCAATAAATTAGTCAGACAGATTGCATTTGACGGTACGTAGAATTCTCCGGTCTTTCCATATTCTCTTATAGAAACGTTGTCGTCACAACCCAAAATATAACAAAATTGTTGATAATTCACTTTTTCTACTCCACTATTTTTCTGCAGTGCATGAATAATTGAAAATAAATTAGCTGATCTGAAAATATAAATTTTGTATTAAAAAACATATTTTTAAACGAATAAATTTTATGACCCCTACAAACCACCTGTTTTTTGATACTTTTTGCAATAATCGCAGATGTTTGAAGCAATACATTTTCCCGGCGGAACCTTGAATTAATGTTACCCATTCAAATGCCAAAAAATTAAATTCAAGTTCACAGAAAAATCCCATCTTATCTTGGAGTAACAGAGACCATCTGTAAAATTTCAATGATTAATTCGACAGAAAGAAATTAATAAATTTTAGTTTTACGTTTCAGTTTTTGAAGCCTCTTGGAAGTAATGAAAGACCCTTTGTACCCCAGCAATAAGAGAAAACTCCTTATTCTCAACGATATCTATTACTGACTCCAAAGGAATTGCATTATGGTCTGTGTGCCGTGACGTAAAACTTTCCTGCATTAATCAAACTTTAATAAAATAAGTTTAAAATATTATTGTTTAAAATGTGTAATTACCATCACGGAATGTTGATCATCCTTTCTTGAGGTGGGAATTAAGGAACAGTCTGTAGTACGTAATGAAGAATCTATTAAAAATTATTAATTTGCCGTTTTCTAAAACAAATAAACCAAATTTTTAAGTTTCTCACTTACTCTCCATACACGGACATGACCATTCGACAATAATTTTTGAGATCTTTGGAAAATATACCGTGTTTTTATTCACGACGTCTATGAAATTAGCACAAATGACATCCGTACCAAGCTCCTCTGATTTTACTGTTACCCTAAACAATTAAAATTTTTAAGTTTAAAAAAAAAAAGGTTAAAAGAAAACGTCTACCACGGAGAATAAATTTTTATAACGTTTCCAGATTCTAATTTCAGAGACTCCATTAATCCGCTAATGATTACAATAGTTGAATCCGTATTTACATTTTCACAAACAACGAATAAAGTCGCCTGCCTTTTTTGTAGACTAACCACTTTAACGTCTAAATCAATCATAGGTTCACCTTCGATAAAAATAAGTTATTTCAAACCATTCACAATGATAAAATAACCATATCGTACCTTTATCAACGAAATATCTTTGTCTCTGATGTCTCCAGATCGCCTGATCACCCCGTTCTTTTAAACTGAACTTCTCCATCTGTTCGGCCAATCCGTTCCTTATTATTTTAAAAGTTTTTATTAAAAAAATATTTAATATAAAGTAAATATTCCGTCGTGCCTCATATAGTTTCTTTTCTTCTTGCCAGAACTGTAAGCACTTTTCTGATTTATAAAAGTTTTTTTCGGAGTTTTTAATTTCCATTTGGGATTCAACTTTTCCTTCAAAGCCATCGCTTCGGTGTTTAATTCTTGAGATGTAAACGAACTAATAGCATCAGTGGGACTCAACGTAATTTCCTATTGTATGAAAACAAAGTAAATATAAGATATCAAATGAGCAATTTAAATATGCACTTTTATGTTTTTTTCGGGTGAAGAACAATTTGATGAACTTTGATCCGATATGGAAGCTGACGTGTCAGGTGTTTTATGAATAGTTTCCTGACAATAAAAAAAAAGAATAAAAAAATCGGATATTGATCTAAGAATTCCATTAATAAATTTTTACTTGAGATGTAATTGAAAACGATGAATTTTCATCTTCGCCTTGAGTTATCGAATGAAAAATTGGACTTTTCTCTTGCTCCCAAATGTCGGTATCGGAAAATTCCTCGATGGTTTCGGTTTTCAAATAAGTGCTTGTTCCGAAAATTGGGCTCTGTTGTCTCTCTGAATCTGATTCGGTACAATCAACATCCCAATTATTATTATTTTCACCCTCGAAATACGAGTTGGAAAGTAAAATAGGACTTTTTCTTTCTATTAAAGCTGGTTGTGTGCATTCTGTGATCAAATATTCTTCAGAAACAGGGCTTTCTACCCGTATACTATTTTCTGTTTGTGTAAAATCGCAAACATCAGCTTGAAATAAAACTGGACTTATGGATTCCATATCCGTTTCCATATAATCTTGAATATCGGGTGAGCTTTCCTTAGATTTAAAAGATGACGTTTGACTAATTTCAAAATCGTCTTCATCAATGACATCTTTGCTTTTAATTACACGATCTTCAACTGAACTACAGCTTAGAATCTCTGGTGAAGTTTCTGATAAATCAAATCACAATTAGGACGAGAGAACAATTATCTTCCAAAATATATCTATTTTCTCACCTCTTTCGTAAGTAACATTTTGGTTTCTGTTTTTACGACTACACTTTTTAGCTTCCAAACATGTTTCCCTCCAATTTTCCTTAAAATAAACAAACTATTCCGTATTTAAGACCGATAAAAAGTTCGTTTCCCGCTTACTTCTGGAAGTTTGGAGTTGCCAAACAAATTTCTACGAAATCTCTTAACTGTATTTAAATACGAATGCTGTTGCATTCTGTTTTGTTCATAAATATTCTTCAGACACGTTTATTTAACTCACGTGTACGCTTATACAACTTGATAATAGTTACAGCACTATTTTTAACACACGTGAACGTCCACTTTAAAAATGCCACGACTAATAATCGTCACCTGGTGGCAGCACCGTACAGCGACAAGCAAAAGCGCTGTTGAAAATTTTTATGAATAAGTTGTAACGAAATAATATAAAATTTTATTCCTAGATTAACTTTACAGTAATTCATGTACTATTACAGTAAGCTTATATACCCCTAATGTCAAGCTGACCCTCCAGAAGCTTCATCACTTTTTGACTCTTCTTCATTTATATTTTCATTGGATGTTTCTGGTGGAAAATAGTCAGAAGTCCTAAAAATTTCTGGTTTATCAAATGTCGGTTTTTGACGAGGTCTTTGTTGAGCTTGTCTTTCTTTCTGTAGTATTTGAAATTGTTAAAAATTGCAAATTAAAACTTAAAAAGAAGCAGAAACCTTGAAAAAGGGCAGTTTTAAAACTTTTTCAATGGATGATTCGTGCCGCAGTTCCTGTTCCGCTAAAATAACCTTTTTTTCTACTACCGTCAGATTTTTATCCACTAATTTTACAAAAATCTAGGTTCAAAAATACTAAATTAAACTTTGTAATAATAAATTACTGAAATTTAAAAATTCACCTCCAATTTATCAATTTTTTCTTTAATTTCATTGAAACACTCAAATTTCCGATAAATTGCGGGTAAAGTTCTATTCAAACACTGACTACTATCGCTTCGTATCTGTAAGGACAAATATCAAATCAATGTCCTTCACTGGCGCATAAAAATTCTTACCACATCTATTAACGCTACAAACTCATCCAACCGTAATAACATCTCCTCAATAGCATCGTCTAAAACCTTCTCCTGAAGAAATTGAAGAAATTTCAATTATACGTAATTATTTATTGGTTTCGCACCATTTACCCTATGACAGAGGTCGATATTCATATATTGTGCATAGTCAGTACACAAGTCTCTTAGCAATTCTTCATTATCAGGACCGTCAAATGGTTCTCCTAAACATTCATCACCATCCAAATCAATTACCGATTCCACAGCGGTCGCCATTCTACAGTTTGTTTACTAGTCACCACTGTCACGAGGTTTACTTTACGCGAGAAAGCAAGAACTCCTAACGCCATCTAGTATCAGTTACATTAACTACCGCAACATAATCACGTATTATTAAACCCTACCTATTTCCGAGTATTTATTCCAGTTACAGAATTGTATTACAGAAAAAAACTTCTTGATCGCAGCCATGTTGCAATTAGTTCATTTTATTATGAAATTAATTTCAAAAAAAATTATGCATTAGACTGAATGTATTACGAAACCTTCGCTCCTTGATCAACTTATCGTATCTTATCCTCATTTATTGTTCACAAAAAATTTACAAATTATTTTTTATTTTTAAATTAAGGACTCAAAGTAAGTGTTATTGCAGTAAAAACCTTATTGCAGTTGTTTAAGTGTATTTTATTTATCAACAGGACTAAATGGGTTGTAAAATACTTTCAAAGGTTTCATTCGTCCATGTATTATCAGTATTCTTTGGTATTGGATCATGGCTTACCATCAATGGTGTATGGGTAGAGCTACCGCAACTTGTCCTCCACCAACCAGAAGGCTGGGCCTTGTCTTCCTACTTCAGTATAATAGTCCAAATCGCCAATATTGGACCTTTGACTTACTCTGTAGTTAACCATGTAGTTAAATCGACTTTAACCGATCTCGTAGCTGTGGTTTTGACCACTGGGGTTGGGTCAACAGCATGTCTTTTATTAGCTTTCTTCTGGAACCATACAATTTATTTTGCAGGGCAAATAAGAAGTGTCCCACTTTTAAGCCTTGTTTTTCTTATGGCATTGGTTGATTGTACATCGTCTGTTCTCTTCCTTCCGTTTATGGCTGCGTTTAAAGAAAAATATTTAACGTCGTATTTGGTGGGAGAGGGTTTAAGTGGACTAATGCCGAGTGTTTTAGCTCTGACACAAGGTGTAGGGAGTTATCCTGAGTGTAGAGAAGTAAATATTACTGATGACTACAATGTTACGAAAACGCAAGTGCAATCATTTTATATGGATCCACGATTTTCAACAGGGAATTTCTTTATTTTGTTGTTTGTTATGAATATTTTAAGCTTGACTTCCTTTTTACTACTCAGTTTGTTACCCATTTTGAAGTCAGAAAAAGTAACTGAATTGGCCACAACTAAGGCGTCAAGCAAAATTGAAGTCAAATATTTAGAAGTGCCTAAAACTGAAGAGTCTAAACTTTTAAACACGAATCATTTAAAAAGAAGGACAAAATTTTATCTTTTGTTTTTACAAGGTTGGCTGTGCGCCCTTAGTAATGGAGTTTTCACTTCCATTCAAACTTATTCATGCCTTCCTTACGGAAATGAGGCGTTTCATTTATCAGTTACTTTATCCACAATAGTTAATCCTTTAGCTTGTGCTGTTTCGTACTTCCTTCCAACTAAGAACGTAGCGTTTATAAACGTATTAGTTGCAACTGGTACTTTAATATCGGGGTACTTAATGGCAACAGCTGTTTTAAGTCCAACTCCACCATTAGTAAACACAACGTTTGGAGAAATTTTAATTGTGAGTATTGGTTAAATGTGAATAAACAATCTCTTACCCTTTTAATTTTTTAGGTTGCTTCATGGGTATTGTTTGCCTCTTCATTTTCCTACGCCAAAGCCAACGTTGCCAATGTGTTACGTCAAGAAGGGAAGAGAGCTCTGTTTTGGTGCGGGGTTTGGACTCAAATCGGATCTGCAATTGGAGCCATAATAATGTTCATATTGATTAATAATTATAATATTTTTAAAAGTTATGACCCATGCACAAATGTATAAAAATATTTTAAACCAAAAAAATGAAAATATTATGAATTATATTCCAATAATGAAAAGTCTGTGAAAAAATCATAGTTTAGTAGTAACTCACATTTTGTTTAAAGATCAGTTTTCCAAGTTTTTATGTCTCCCACAGAAAATGTAGATACATTAAAGAATTTGCTGGAATAAAATGGTTTGGAATGAGTTTAAATTTTAAATAACACTGCAGACACTTACGTTTAAATATGAAACGAAAACTAAAATTTAGATATGTGATGAAACAAGACTTCCGCTCTGCAAATGCCAAAAATAATTAATAAGTAAACACTGGAAAATGTAATAGTAAAACTAGTAAACTTACTTTTGAAAATCATATATAAAATGCAGAGATTTCAGTTTAGTAATATCTTAATCCACAAAATTATGCCTTATCCTGAAAGCATCACAAAACCTTCGCTCTTTGATAACTACCTCGTATCTTATCTTACAGTTGTTCAGTGAATATTATTGGCAAAAATATAAATTGAAAGCAGAGTCTCAAGTAAGTTTCATTGCACTAAATTTTATTTCAGTTGTTGTTTCTGTAGTCTAATCAGTTCTCAATAGGGGTCAATGGATTTCAAAATATCAACAGTTCCAGTTGTCCATGTGTTATCAGTATTCTTCGGTATTGGATCATGGATTACCATCAATGGTGTATGGGTAGAACTACCCCAACTTGTCCTCCATCAACCAGAAGGCTGGGCTTTATCGTCCTACTTCACTATTATAATCCAGATTGCCAATATTGGACCTTTGATTTACTCTGTGGTTAACCATCTAGTTAAATCTACTTTAACTGATCCCATAGCCGTGGTCTTGACCAGTGGGATTGGGTCAACGGCATGTCTTTTATTAGCTTTCTTTTGGAATCATACAGTTCATTTCGCAGAGCAAATTAGAAGTGTACCGCTTATTAGCCTTGTGTTTCTTATGGCGTTAGTAAATTGCACGTCACCTCTTCTTTTCATTCCATTCATGGCTACGTTTAAAGAAAAATATTTAACATCCTATTTAGTAGGTGAAGGTTTGAGTGGACTTCTTCCGAGTGTTTTAGCTTTAATACAGGGAATTGGGAGTTATCCTGAATGTGTAGAACTAAATATTACCGATGGTCTTAATTTTACAGAAACAGAAGTGCAATCATTTTATGCCGGTCCACGATTTTCAACAGGATTTTTTTTTATTTTGTTATTTATTTTGACTATTTTGAGCTTGATTTCTTTTTTATGTCTTAGTCTATTACCAATTTTTATATCAGAAAAAGTAACTGATTCAACAAAAAGAAAAACTCCAGTAAAAACTGAAGTAAATTATTCGGAAGTGCCTAAAAACGAGGAATCTATACCATCAACATCGAGGACAGTAAAGTTTTATCTCTTGTTTTTACAATGTTGGCTGTGCGCGCTCAGCAATGGAGTTTTCACTTCCATTCAAACTTATTCATCTCTTCCTTATGGGAACGAGGCATTTCATTTATCAGTTACTTTATCCGTTATGATAAATCCCTTAGCTTGTATTATTGCATATTTCCTCCCAATTAAAAAAGTAGCAATTATAAGCGCATTAATCGCAACTGGTACTTTAATATCGGGGTACTTAATGGCAACGGCTGTTTTAAGCCCAAATCCACCATTTGTAAACACAACGATTGGAGCAGTTTTAATTGTAAGGACTGAAACAAAATTGTAAACAAGTGTTACTCCTTTGGTTTTTGTTTTAGGTTATTGCTTGGGTATTATTCTCCGGTATCTTTTCCTACGCCAACACTAATCTTGCTAATGTGATACGGAAAGAGGGGAAAAGAGCCCTATTTTGGCGAGGAGTATGGACCCAAATTGGGTCTGCAACTGGCGCCTTAATTATGTTTCTACTGATTAATTATTATACAATATTTAAAAGTTTTAATCCATGTACAATTGTGTAGAAAATTATAAACCAAACCACAAATATACCTTCTTGTAAAATTTTATAATGAAAAAATCGAATAAAAAAGGAAAAATGAATAAGTTTTATAGCTCACATTTCTCCTTTAACTCGTTTCTAAATGTGCCATGTCTTCGAATTGTTTATTCACAGCCAATGAAAGTGCGTTGAGAAATTCTGGTACAGTTGAAACTTTTTTCTATAATAAAATCGAAATGAATAAAGTGTTGGAATTATATGAGTAAAACATACTTGTAAATATAATGCGTGAGCCAAAAAGGGCAGTTTTCTTAATGCTCTACCACTTAAACCTTGACTTTTTCTATAAATTAAGAAAAACTCAGTTAATAAGATTAATTTTCTCATTCAATTTGTCTTACTCTGCGATTTCCGTAACAACTTTAGAATAGTGAGAAAATTTTTGTTCATCTGTTGTAAGTATTCCAGTCTAAAATGTTTTAAAAGTTGTAAGATATATTTAAAAGTTATCCCGCTTATGGTACCCTTATTAGTTCTAAAGCACAACTTTCGTATATTTTATATATTGCTTTAGGCGATGGCAGTCCAATATATTGCTTAATATCGGCTCTGTCAACAAAAGCTAAGTCAATTGCTCCTGTAATATTCGAGGTAGTTAGTACAAGTACATTTGGATACCTAAAAACAAGCTATTTATAAATCGATTAATTTTTATATATTCTTTAAATTATACTTTTGTATCATGTCGAGTTGTGTAAGAATAGCATTGACAACTCTTATGGCATCTGACGGCTCATTCCCGGATCCAGCCGATTTTCGAGCGTGCACTAAACTTTCAATCTATTAAAAAAAAACAATTTGTTACAGTACAATAAAAAAAAGTTTTTTAAACTTCTTTCTCACTTCGTCCAGTAAAACGAAAACTAAAGCATTAGAGTCGTCTAAAAATTCTCGAATTTTTTCAAACATAGCTAAAACAAGTTTCCCGCTCTGGAATGAAAATTAATAAATTTGCACACGTAATAAAAATAATATTTAACTCACCTCAGAAAACCATTTGGAAAATAAACTATGACTGTTAATTTCAATCAGTTGACCATAAGAATACCGCGAAGCAAATCTTATGCTTAATTTTTGAGCAAGTGCTTTACATAAAGACGTTTTACCAGTTCCGGGCGGACCGTGTAATAAAACCACTCTATTCCATGAAATTACATTGCTATTAACATTGTGATCGGAAAATAACAAAGCTGTTGACGCGAAATTTAACAACTAAAAGTAAAAAGACATCAGTATTAAAAACTAAACAATTTTTTACAAAAACTGTGATCACTTACATTACTTTTGATGTTAGAATCATATATTAAATTTTCCCACATTCCCTGTAGATGAGCCGATGGCAGTAACCAATGAGTTGCAGCTGCTAACTCTGATTTATCGTCCAGCAATTCTTGACCCGGTTCATCATAATTCAAATGATAAACGCAGAAACGAAATTTTAAATAAGCAGGATTTGGTACTTGTACCTAAAACATTGTATTAATAAGTGATGTGGTTATTTTGTAATATGGATACTTACTGACAGATCAAAGAGTTTAACCTCCTTGGATAGATGAATGTTGTCATTGTCCTGGTTTTGACCTTCGGCCTCGTTACCCGGTGTTATTACCACTTCCTCAACGTGATCTTTCAATTCCGGATAATGTTGACATGCCGGATTTAAATATTTGAACCCATTTGATAGAATTAACAGTTTTACATGTTCCTCAATCTGCGACCGCTGCACTGAGCTACAAGATATGAAGGGTAAATGTAAGGCGCATTTTTAAGCTATTGTCTTTTACCTATTCCGTTTCAACTGTATCTCTACGTAATAATCCGGTTTCTCTTCTAATTCACTCGATGGTTTCCAATTACACGTATTATCGCTCATCGTAAATAAAAATCTTGAATATAATAAAACTACAACACAACAAACACATAAAGTCAAATTTCTACGGTTTTAAGTTTAGCCGCACGGATTAGGCGACACCTAACGCCAAACAACTAAAGCGCTTTCATAAAACACTTATTTTGGCATAGCAGACGAAATTTCAAAATCATGGCCGAATTTCTGTCTGATTCATCTTCGTCCGAAGATGAGAATAAAGAAATTGATTATTACAAAGAAAAAAAACTAATCAAACTTCCGAAGCGATTAGCCCAGAAAGATTTGCCTCAAAAAGAAGCCGGAATAAAATTTAAAAAAGAAAAATCTACTTATGACCCAAATGAAAACGCTATTACATCTGTAGCAGAAGAAATCGTTACTAAAACAGTCGTTGAAACCCGAAATGCACTCAATGAAGAAATGAAATTGGGTGTGGGTCCAATGCCTTTCCAGATTCAAGGAGATGTTTGGATGACAGTTGGAGATTTCAGTCAAAAAAGAGCGCATCAGTATCTAAAGAATTTTGTATCTAAGTGGGAATTGTCTGAAGGGTGGCTCTACTGCATCCGATTTTTGGATCAGAAGAGAGTTAATTATAACGACGTTTACACCTACCGAGTCCTATGGAGCATACCCACGCAGGAAAATCCGATACCAAAAGCAACTGCAAGCGTTTTCTTCACCTTCGAGGTTTCACTGGTTAAACCGCGGTATTATCCTGTGAATGTTTACTTTTCGTTTGAGTACAGCCGATTGGTGCACCAACCTGGGAAAACTGTCATTAAAGAACACATGTTGCGAAGTATAATAGACAGCAAAATGTTGCTACGTGATGAAATTACATTTTGAAAATATAAAATTTATTCAACAATAATTAATGTATAAAATTTTGTAAGAAGTTTAATAAACTTATTTTTAATTTGAATAGATTTAAAATACTCATGCAATTGGCAGTTTAGTTATACAATAGTTAAGCGGAATAATCAACGCTTAAAATTGTTATGAAAGACTCATGGAGCCTCGGAAGCCGATGAGTTGCAGTCACTATTTTCAATCTGAAACTGCAAACGTCTCTGGTTTCTACATAAAAAAAAGATAGCTTAATTTTAATTACGTAAATAAATCATTGTCATACTTTCTACTCCATTTAGCAAAGGCTTCTTTGACACTGTTGACAGTATTTATTTCAGTGTCGTTACAAACAACCAAAATCTTCCATTCTTCAATTTGACGCGCTTCTTGGCAGGCATTTACTATTACTAACGTAGGTTTACCGTAAAAGTCGATATGTTTTACTGGGTCATCGTTGCCCATACCGTAATCAAACTTATCAACCTGTAATAACTTATAGATTTAGATATAAGCTATAATAATATTTATTTTATTACATCAACGTAAAACTGTTCCGATGTGAAACCATTTCCCTCTAGTAGTATTCCGTCTACGACTTCGTCCGCAGTTACTCTCTAAAATAAATTAAATTTATTTTAAAATACGATGGACCTTTTCTTAATATTTTCTCTTTTTTACTACTGCAGTTGTTGCATATCCAACACATTTGTACAATTTACGAGTTTCAATCTTATCGATTAGGATTCTGGCCTTATGGTGTCTGTCTAATGCTAGTAATTTATCAAACACATTGTCTCTCAGTTGTAGAAAGGCATCGTAATTATCCACCCAATGACTGAGTGGCAAATTTCTTTGAAAATATTATTATTACAAAATAATTCAAAGTTATTCAAAGATTATACGAACTCAAAGTGAATGGAGTTATCTGCTGCCAACAAAGCCTCGATAAACCTGCAAGTGGAAAGCATTGTCACTCATCTCATATTTTTACTATTTTATTTAGAAAAAAAACTAGACTTGACTTACATATCTTCAATAACTCTTACAACTTTGTGCTTGTACAAACTGGCATAAAGGTCCAACCTCAACTTAAACATGTTATCGAAGTTTCTCCTTTCC
>JAQGAS010000325.1:0-60552 GCA_034686365.1 Pachymerium ferrugineum | reverse complement strand
AAATAAAAATGACCAGTGGTCAGTTTGGAGTTACTTTAATGCATAATGATCAAAAAGGAACAAAACTTTAAAATTATTGTCAGGGAATATCATGTGATTACTTCATTATTATTCATGATGACCAGTGGTCAGTTTGGAGTAACCATACAAAAAAATACGTATTATGATGTTTTAAGGATGTACTAAGGACATCTGAAATTACACTTGACTGCATCTAAACTGCAAGGATGAATTTAGGACACAGGGACTGTGCTAGCTGGGGTCATTCAATTTTCACTCGATTCAAAAGGGCGTTTGAACCAGACGAAGCGGCGATCATTCAACGTTCTGTACGACTCGACTGAAACCAGTTATAAGAATCATAACGCTTGAAGAGTGGTATTGAGAGTGAATTCACGAAGTTTTAAAATAAATTTGATCGGTTTTACATCAGAATACTCACTTCTGATTGGTTGCTGTTGATATTGCAGGGAAGCTTGTTTCCACCTGTGTGAACAATCGAGCAGCAACGGGAACAGCAATAGCAGCGTTAGTGTGGCCGCCTGTGTGAACTTACGTGACTGCAGCATTAGGAAAAAATTACCTGCCAAAAATAACAGTCCTTCATCTTTTGTAACGCCCATCATAAGTGGCACTCTATTGACGATTGAAGTCTTTGAGTATGACCAGGAGGGTCGAAATGGTGAAAATAATGATTTCTGAACATTGATAAAGAAAAAACAACTCATTGTAAATTGAGACAAGTAAGCAGGCATCCAGCTATACAAACTTATGAGATAAGAGTAAGGCCAAATAAAAAAACACACCTTACTTACTTGGTCCTTCGTTACGCAAACAATGTATGGTTTAGGGTTGCTTGCTGTACAGATGTTGTTTTATGGGATTGTTATGGCACACTGTACATACCGTTAATGATTCCATTTTCGATGTTAACTCTTTAACGGGCATTAGTGTTAAACATTGGACCAATTTACTGGTATTCACTAAGGAGCAGCCAACAGAATCCCCTAATTTTTTGGACCAGTAAAGAGGATCTTTGGAATTAGCCCATGGCGCCAAAGGTGTTCCACTCATAGCAGTAGCAGACGTAAACAAACCTAGTAAAATGAAAAGTTGAATATTCTATAATTCCTCAACATGTAAATTTCTTACCTTTAGTTAACGGTGTCATCATAAGGTAGAAAACACAGGCAGCACCTGCACTGTGACCAATGACATTAACGTTGTCAGGATTACCACCAAATAATTGAATATTTTCTTGAACCCATTTGAGAGCTTCTATTTGATCATAGAGACCGTACGATCCCGATGAAGCTTCATCATATGTGTTAAGATAACCTGTGCAGTAAAAATATGGGTTTACATCTGTCAGAAAGCACATATTTCCTTTAATATCGTACCTAAAAAGTGTAAGCGATAATTAATTGTGACAAGAACTACGTCGTAATCCATTAACGTTTCTGGTCTGTATAAATTACTCGAACTAGACCCGAAGCTAAAGGCACCTCCATGAATGAAAAACATGACCGGTCTCTTGATTTGCGTGTTATTAACCTGGTTTTGAGAACAAAATGTTTCATTAATGTTCAAAAATAAGTTAATAAGGAATTACATGTCGTGTATACACGTTTAGTATTAGACAATCTTCTTGCCCATACATTGTTTTCTTAAATACATTCCACTGGATACAAGCTGGGCCTTCTTTGGTTGCATCAGTCAATTTCGACCTTATTCCACGTTTGGCAATAGGTCGCTGGAAAGAGAAGAAACAGATTTTGGGGGCTATATAATAATGACATTACTTTAAAACGAAGATCCTTGATTGGTGGTTCCACATAAGGAATTCCTCGAAAAGAAAGGAAGTCTTCACCTCTTCTACTTTTTGCGTACCTTCCAATTATTCTTTCTCCACTTGGAAGTATCACCAATGGTGGTTCTGTTAAAATTAAGTAGAGTATCCAGCTACTTATGTACATAGATAGGGAAGGTCAAGTAAGACTAACCGAAATGAATTCAATAATTTATGCAAGCAATTTAATTTTAGTGTGGTTTTAGGGTTGTTTCCTGTTTCGATGTATTATTATAGGGTTTGTATTAAGTTTTTGTAGAAATGAATTGATGTTGAAATTCATATTTTGGATAAAAGATTAGTTGATTACAAGGACAGAGAAGAAAATTTTTACCTTCATTTGTTTCAACTTTAAGAGTACCAGACGTACAGTTGTCTTCTTGGAATTGTTCGCAGTCCAATAATTTCGGCCAAGAAAAGCCAAAGTTTTTCATTACTGGTTCACACTTGTATTTGGACGTCTGGCATAAAGATCTGCATGGTGGACGACCTCCACATTTAGGAAAAAATAAGGTACAAAGGAAATATTGAAGATCTACACTGCAGTTTGTCTTAATCAATGGGTTAAATTGTTCCAATGCTGACAGCTCTGCATTTTGATCAATTCTGCTGAAGAAATTTGGGAACTGCACTTCATTGTAAAATCGTTTACATGGTGAATCGTCTATAATAGGTTGACACGATGACATTAGATTGGTCTGGACACTCGAAGGATCGGATTTAAGTCCATCCTTATCAATGCAAAATGAATTACTTCCAATTTCTGGAAAATTTTCACAATTGAGCATTTCAGGCCACTGAAAACCGAATTTAGACAAAATCTCAGCGCAACCGTGCCTCGCTGAAATGCACAAAGATCTGCACGGAGGTATTGCCTCCTCTAAAATTGTGCATTTTGGAGCATATACAGTACAAAGAAATAATCGGAAATCCGGACTACACCCAATTTCAACAATTGGGTAGAACTGGTGCACTTCTAGGCCCGCTTCCTCTTGGTTTTTGTGATTTAAGATATTCGGCATCAATGTTGTATTATAGGGAAGATCTAAGCATAAAGGAATGGTGATTGGCTCACATTTTGATACGGCATTAGGTTTGCTAGTCGTTACTGCAAACTCGGAAATTTTATCGGTTTTTATCTCTGTTGGGCTGTAACAAGGTGAATAACTGCCACTTTCTGGAAAATTTTCACAATTGAGCCTTTCAGGCCACCAAAAACCGTATTTAGCCATAATATTACGGCAACCTTGCCTCGCTGAAATGCACAAAGATCTGCACGGAGGTATTGCCTCCTCTAAAATTGTGCATTTTGGAGCATATACAGTACAAAGAAATAATCGGAAATCCGGACTACACCCAATTTCAACAATTGGGTAGAACTGGTGCACTTCTAGGCCCGCTTCCTCTTGGTTTTTGTGATTTAAGATATTCGGCATCAATGTTGTATTATAGGGAAGATCTAAGCATAAAGGAATGGTGATTGGCTCACATTTTGATACGGCCTTAGGTTTGCTAGTAGTCGTTACTGCAAACTCGGAAATTTTGTCAGTTTTTATCTCTGTTGGGGTAATGCAAATTGAATTACTTCTACTTTCTGGAAAATTTTCACAATCGAGCATTTCAGGCCATTGAAAACCGTTTTTCGATGTAAACTCAGCGCAACCTTGCCTCGCTGAAATGCACAAAGATCTACACGGCGGTATTGGCTCGTCTAAAATTGTGCATGTTGGAGCATATACAGTACAAAGAAATAATTTTAAATCCGGACTACAACCAATTTTAACTAGTGGGGTGTACATGTTCACTGCCAAAGCTGCTTCCTCTTGGTTTTTGTGATTAAACATGTTTGGCATCAATGTTTTATTGTAAGGAATATCTAAGCATAAAGGAATGGTGATAGGCTCACATTTTGATATGGCATTAGGTTTGCTAGTTGTTACTGCATACTCGGCAATTTTATCAGTTTTTACCTCTATTGGGGTAATGCAAGGTGAATAGCTGTCATCATCAGGGAACTTGTCACAATCCAACACTGATGGCCAATGTATACCGCTGTACTTACAATCTTCTTTCACCTTTAAACAAAGAGATCTGCAGGGTGCGACAGCGAAATTCTCGACAAAGCAAGGTGGTGCATAAATTGAACATAAAAACAGTTTTTGTCTGTAACTGCAGTTTGGTATTTGAAGCATTTGGTTTAACTCTCGAATGGCAATTTCTTCAGTTTGGTGTGAGAGCAAGTTGGGAATTACAGTACGTGGATGTGTTGATATACCTTTACATGGATGGTTAACGGTCATATTAATGCATTTGTATGAAAAATATGCATCTACTGTTGGCAATAATAGGAGCAGGAATAGAGCAGACATAGTGGCAGAAAGCAACATTCTGGAAATAATCTTTAACAGAGTTGAGCCTTGAACTTTGATATTTTATTAGACGATATTACAAGGTTCAATGTCATGATATTTAATTTCCAAAATAATCTTAGGATAAATTTAAATTTAAGAAATATTAAGATTATTACACTTTTTGCAATGATCTGCAATATTAACTAGTTTGGTTTGACATTGCTCGAGGAATTACTTCTATCCAAAATTTCCAACGTTTATTACATTGTGTGTCGTATGGAACTTGTTGGAAAACGTCATTTAAATGATAAATTTGAATATTTCCTGATTTTGATGTCTCCCATTGTGGAATATCAGCTGTAATGTATTTTGTTGGATGTCTGAAAATAACAATCGTTTTACTTATACTAATTTGATATTGTAAAGGTACGAGCAGCCCCTTAAACAAGTTGATACTATCTGAAACATCATGTAAGCCAGGCTAGGCTTTTTTAATTAAACTAAAACTTCATTGCAAACTATTTTCTTGGAGGATCATGAGAAATTCACACCAAAAGCCGATTTGCAGATGGAGTGAGTTCAAAATAAAACAGCCAATAGCAATGTCATCAAGGGCATCATGGGAGTGTCAACATTAACAGGGTCTCAACACATCTCGCTCTCGTGGTTCAGATTGACTAGTCAGTTTTAAATTAAGACCTTTAACTAATTTAACTTCATAGAAATGTCATTTTGTTTTCTGTAGCTGCAATATAGAACAGTTTAGTGCATCTCGCGAAGACGAGATGTGACGATCCTGTGAATGTTGTCACTCCCAAAAATCGCTGCAATATGGCGGCTATTTTGGGGGATGATGGCGTTTTTGTTTTAAACTAAATTACAGTTCAAAATTATCAAAAAGTATTGCACACATAATCAGGCGATGGCTATCTTTTCTCCAACTTGTCAAAAGGGTTTGATTGCCCCTTTACTAAAATACATACCCATGTTCTGCAAACTTTGTCCACATTTGGAGTAGAATATCTTCGGTTTTACTGGCTTGTTTGTTTTGACTCATAAATAGAAAAGACATATCGTCTCCGTGAGTGACACCTAGTGACAGATTCTGATGTTAGATGAAAATCTGACGAATTCTGAAGAAAACAAACCTTCAATGTCAGTAACACCAGACATTTTTGCGGCAGAGAGTTGAGTAGCATTGTGATCAAATTGGTAAACGAAAGGTTCAATGTTATTTTCAGTCAATAACTCTATTGATTGGTAGTGAGGAGCGTTAAAAATTGCATCTGAAAAGATCTGCAAGAAAAGTATTTTACACGTTCTTACTATAAACTAAATGTACGACCGACCTCAGGAACGATTCTACGAATTGTTTTGTAGTCCGTTTCATTAACGGAATGGAAATACTCTTCCCTCAAAGCTTCAACTGCCTCTTTGGTCACAAATTTAGGTTCAACAATCAAGGAGTGGCACAATATGCTTATAAGCAGTTCGTCCGTTAGATAAAGTTTTCTACTTCGATAATGCACTTTTGAAAATAGTAACATTTAAAATTATTTAGGTATATCAAAAAATTGTTTGTACATACTCCCTAAGAAAACAAGTCCTTCATCTTTCGTAATACCAATCATTAACGGCACTCTGCTCCCTAATTTGCCTCGCTTAAGAAGATTATACGGATTGTCTGTTATAAAATAGTTATCCACTGTTGGTAGAAATGGTCCTATCATTGATGCCTGCAAATAGTGATTAAACATGACAATAAAATCCTACCATACATATTTACCGTAAATGACCCCAGTTTGTTAATCAGTTTTTCAATAGGCATCATCCTTAAACAGTGAACCATTTTTGTAGTGTTTGTAATAGAGCAACCAAAATCGTCTGCCAATCTCTTTGCGAAGTAAATTGGGTTTGACCTACTTGCAAATGAATTTAAAGCATTTCCACCCATTGAAATTGCCGAATTAAAAAGACCTTTGAAAACATTTTTTTTTTTAAATGGCCACAAGAATTTCGGAAGTGAATAAACCTTTGCTTAATGGTGATAACATTTGATAGATCACACTGCTTCCTCCAGCACTGTGCCCAATGATATTGACATTATTAGGATCTCCACCAAATACATGAATATTTTTCTGCACCCATTTAAGAGCTTCAAGTTGGTCTAAGAGTCCGTAGTTTCCTGGTGATGCTTCATCCATTGTTGATAAGAAACCTTGAAAGATGTGTCAATAAACAAGTAAAACGAAATGTGAAGAATTCTGTAAACCTAAGATATGTAGGCGAAAATTCATTGAAACAAAGACGACGTCATAATCCATCAGAAGATGTGGTTTGTGAAACATAGAAGAACTGGAGCCATAAGTGAAACCACCTCCATGAAAGTAAACCATAACGGGTCTCTTGACTTGGGTGCTAGTTATCTTTGTAATAGTAAAAATTATTACAAGTTCAATATAAAAGATAGCGTTTTTACATTTTTTGTGTAGACATTCAGAAAGAGGCAGTCTTCTTTCCCATAAGGGAATTTCATTAAAAGGTGTAATTGGGCGCAGTCTGCACCTTCTTTAGTTGCATCTAATGGTTTATGACTCTTCATTGCTCGTTTAGCAACTGGAGGCTGAAATAATTTGATTAATAATAACATTACGTTAAGTTACTATGTTACCTTAAATCGTAGATCTCCAATGGGTGGTTCAGCATACGGAATTCCTTGGAATTGATAGAATTCACGTTTCATTCTACTCATACGTTTGACGCCCATTATTTTCGTACCACAAGGCAATGTTACCAAAAGCTTTTCTATTTTATAGATATACTCATTTTATTGATGACAATTTTGCGGTTTATTGTTCGGTAAATTCTGTTAGTTTAACTTCCTTCCCACAACTTACCTTTACGCTCTTGTACATAAAGTAGCAATGTTCTAATGTATGGATAAAGCTTAAACGCTTATATTTACCTTCAATAGTTGGTCGAGTCTCTAATTTTCCATGCAAACAGTCTTCAGTTGGAAATTTTTCACACTCCATCTCCGTTGGCCATTTCAATGATAACATTCCCAGTACTGTTTCGCACCCTTTCTTCACTGACTGACACAAACTCTTACAAGGTGGAACTGTACCGCATTTAGGAGCATATAGACTACACAGGAAAACTTTAAGATTTGAACTACATTCTGTGTTAATGAGTGGATAAAATTTCCTCATTGCCAACTCGGCTGATTCTTGATCACTGTGATTGAATACATTGGGAAACATTGTCGTATTATACAAATCTCGACACGGTGAAGTGGACATTAAAGTCACACACTGATAACCCTCGTTAGTAGTTATTGATTTCTCGAGGGAAGTTGAATTATGAGATGGAGATTTCGATCGTCTCTCCGCATAACAGCGACAGTACCCACCTTCTTCAGGAAATTTATTACAGTCCAGTGTTGATGGCCAAATGATTTTGTGGCCACTGCTGTCGTGTTTGATCGAACGACATAGAGATCGGCAAGGGATAAAGGGATGACTGTACTGGCAGGAAGGAGCATATACTGAACATACCAATATTTTTTGATTGATCGTTAACTTGTTCATATTGACAACCTTATTGAGCTCTTGTATTGCCACTTCTTGCGATGGATGAGAGAGCCAATTAGGAACTGTAATATTGACGTAAGGAACATCTCTGCACGGATGATCTTCAATCATTGGTTCACAAGAATCGGTTAAAACTCTAGTGACTATACATATAGTCACGAGTAAAAACAACGCTGCCATTACTACAGCAAGTTATGACCTGATGCAAATCTTGCTCGAGTGCAAATGATTTTGAGTGCTTCAGTTTCAGATGTTTGGGTATTTGGTTCTTGATTATGACTAATGAAATTATAAGATGTTAGATTAAACTTTGATATTTAATAAGCAAGTGTTTATTTTGCCTTGACATCTCAAATATTTAATTTTGAATAAGCATCTACTGATAGGAACAAAAAAATATAAGACGTAGTGACATAGTTTAGAAATAATCGTGAACGGAGTTTAGCCTTGAACTTTGATATGTTTATTAGATGTTATAACAAGGTCATAATATTTAATTTCCGAAATAATTGTGGGCTAAATCTCAATTTAAGAAATACTAAGATTATTGCATTTTGCAACATGTTAACTATTAGTTTGGTTTGACATTGCTCGAGGAATTACTTCTATCCAAAATTTCCAACGTTTATTGCTTTGTGTGTCGTATGGAACTTGTTGGAAAACGTCATTTAAATGATAAATTTGAATATTTCCTGATTTTGATGTCTCCCATTGTGGAATATCAGCTGTAATATATTTCGTTGGGTGTCTGAAAATAACAACCTTTTTTACTTTTACTAATTTGAAAATTCTAAAGGTACACCCCTATAGACAAGCTAATTTTATCTGAAATATGATGTAAAATTTGTGGCTGGTTAGCCAAATGCCACAACAATCACAGGATCTCTTTAGATCTCGTGAGATAAGTAGTTAGACTAGTTACTTAAGTTAGGTGAAGTTATGCATAACCTTACCTAATTTAGCATATATACTGTTATTTTGTTCGGAGTGGCTATTTCCACCCAGATAGGGTGGAAATAGACCCCATTTTATTAGCCTATTTTGTTTTTCCAAGTATTTTGCAATGTACTACAAGCAGTTTAGTGGTTCCCGCATGAACGAGACTAGAACGAGATCCTATGAATTGCATCACTCCCGCGCATCTCCAATCTCTACAATGGGGCGCGCATTTTGGGGGATGACGTGGCTTTGGTGGGTATGCAATGCTTCATACCGCGTTTTTTTTAGCCTCGAATTTTTATTGGTGGCCCAACTGGTTCGCAAACATTGATTTCATTGGTTGGTTTAGATCACGTAATAAAACGTTTTTGTTTTAAACAAAATTATCAAATAGAAGAATCGCAATCGTAATAGCAGACGATCGCTATCTTTCCACCAATTTGTCAGAGGGATTGATTGCCCCTTTAATAAAATACATACCCATGTTCTGCAAACTTAGTCCACATTTGGAGTAGAATACCTTCGGTTTTACTTGCGTTTTTGTCTTGACTCATAAATAGAAAAACAACATCTGCTCCATGAGAAACACCTGGGGACAGAAATTTATATAGCACCAAAACCTGACGAATTCTAAAGAAAACAAACCGTCAATGTCACTAACTCCAAATATTTTCATAATAGTCTGATTAGAATTGTGATCAAATTGGTAAACGAAAGGTTCAATGTTATTTTCAGTCAATAACTCTATTGCTTGGTAGTGATGAGCCCTAAACACTCCATCTGAGCAGATCTGCAAGAAAAGTATGTGAAGGTTTACGTACTCTTACTATCAACTAAATGTATGACTGACTTCAGAAACGAGTCTACGAATGGTTTTGGAGTCAGTTTCATTAACGGAATGGAAATACTCTTCCCTCAAAGCATCGACTGCCTCTTTAGTCACAAATTCAGGTTCAACACTCATTGTGTCGGACAATAGTCGTACAAGGAGGTCATCCGTTAAATGAAGTTTTCTATTTCGAAAGTTCACTTTTGAAAATATAAAACATTTTTAAATATTTAGATGCGTCAAACTTTTGTTTGTACTCACTCGCTAAGAACATGAGTCCTTCATCTTTCGTAATACCAATCATTAATGGCACTCTGTTCCCTAGTTTTCCTTGCTTAAGAATATTATATGGAGTATCTGTTATAAAATAGTTGTCCACTGTTGGTAGAAATGGTGGTAGAAATGCCTACAAATAATGATTAAATATGACAATAATTTTTTACCCGACTTTTATTTACCTTATATGACCCCAGATGGTTAATCAATTTTTCAATAGGCATCATCCTTAAACAGTGAACCATTTTTGTAGTGTTTGTAATTGAACAGCCAAAATCGTCAGCCAATCTCTTTGTCCAGTAAATTGGGTTTGAACTACTTGCAAATGTATTTAGAACATTCCCACCCATTGAAGTTACCGAATTAAAAAGACCTTTGAAAACATTTTTTTTTTTTAAATGGGCAAAAGGATTTTGAAGCTGAACAAACCTTTGCTTAATGGTGACATCATTTGATACATAACACTGCTTCCTCCAGCACTATGCCCAATGATATTGACATTATTGGGATCTCCACCAAATACGTGAATATTCTTTTGCACCCATTTTAGTGCTTCTAGTTGGTCTAAGAGTCCGTAGTTTCCTGGCGATGCTTCGTCCATAGTTGAGAGGAAACCTTGAAAAATGTGTCAATAAACAAGATAAACAAAATGAGAAGAATTCTGTAAACCTAAGATGTGGAGGCGATAATTCATTGAAACAAAGACGACGTCATAATCCATTAGAATATGTGGTTTGTGAAACATAGAAGAACTGGAGCCTACAGCAAAACCACCTCCATGAATGAAAACCATAACGGGTCTCTTCACTTGAGTGTTATTTATCTGTGCAATAGGAAAATTTATTAAAAGTTGACTTTGAGGTATAGTGGGTTTCTTACATTTTTTGTGTAGACATTAAGAAAGAGGCAGTCTTCTTTACCAACAGGGAATTTCAAAAATAAGTTTACTTGGGCGCAGTCTGCACCTTCTTTGGTTGCATCTAATGGTTTATGACTCTTCATTGCTCGTTTCGCAACTGGAGGCTGAAGAAATTTGATTTATAATAACATTACGTTAAATCTTAAGTTACCTTAAATCGAAACTCTCCAATTGGCGGTTCAGCGTACGGAATTCCTTGGAATGAATGAAATTCACGTTTCATTCTACTCATGCGTTTGACGCCCATTATTTTCGTACCGCAAGGCAAAGTCACCAACGGCTTTTCTATTTTATAGATGTACACTTTTTATTGATGACAATTTTGGGTTTTATTGTTTGGTCAATTATAACAGTTCAACTTACTTCGTTCCCACAATGCAACAATATTGCATATAGGAACTTACCTTTATGCTCTAGTACATAAAGTAGCAATGTTCTAATGTATAGATAAAACTTATTTAATGCTTAAATTTACCTTCAATAATTGGTCGCGCTTCTACTTTTCCATGCAAACAGTCCTCGTTCGTAGTTATTGATTTCTCAAGGGAAGTTGAATTTTGAGACGGAGATTTCGATCGTCTCTCCGCGTAACAGTGACTGTACCCACCGTCTTCTGGAAATTTAATACAGTCCAGTGTTGACGGCCAAATGATTTTGTGGCAACTGCTGTCGTGTTTGATCGACCGACATAGAGATCGGCAAGGGATAAAGGGATGACTGTACTGGCACGAAGGAGCATATACTGAACATACCAACATTTTTTGATCGATGGTCAAGTTGTTCATATTGAAAACCTTATTGAGCTCTTGTATTGCCACTTCTTGCGATGAATGAGAGAGCCAATTAGGAACTGTAATAATGACGTAAGGCACATCTTTGCACGGGTGATCTTCGATCATTGGTTCACAAGAATCGGTTAAAACTCTACTGGTGACTATGCATATAGTCAAGAGTAAAAACAACGCCGCCATTCTACAGCAAGTCATAACCTGATGCAAATTTTGCTCGAGTGGAAATGTTTGTGAGAGGTTTAGTTTCAGATGTTGTGTATTTGGTTCTTGATTATGTAATGAAATGATAAGATGTTAGATTAAATTTTGATATTTAATAAGCAAGTGTTTTTTTTTGCCTTGACATCTCATAATATTTAATTTCCAAAATAATCTTAGGATAAATTTAAATTTAAGAAATATCAAGATTATTGCATTTTGCAATGATCTACAATCTTAACTAGTTTGGTTTGACATTGCTCGAGGAATTACTTCTATCCAAAATTTCCAACGTTTATTACATTGTGCGTCGTATGGAACTTGTTGGAAAACGTCATTTAAATGATAAATTTGAATCTGTAATGTATTTACAGAATTATCTGATATAAAATAGTTATCCACTGTTGGTAGAAATGGTCCTATCATTGATGCCTGCAAATAGTGATGAAAGATAATTATAATGCTCTAACAAACATGTTTTTACCGTATATGACCCCAGATTGTTAACCAATTTTACAATAGGCATCATCCTTAAAAAGTGAACCATTTCAGTAGTGTTTGTAATCGAGCAACCAAAATCGTCTGCTGTTCTCTTTGCGAAGTAAGTTGAGTTTGAACTACTTGCAAATGTATTTACAGCACAATTGCCGAATTAAAAAGTGAATGAAAACGTTTTTTTTTTGAATGGACACAAGGTTTTGGAACTGAATAAACCTTTGCTTAATGGTGATAACATTTGATAGATCACACTGCTTCCACCAGCACTGTGCCCAATGATATTGACATTATTGGGATCTCCACCAAATACATGAATATTTTTTTTGCACCCATTTAAGAGCTTCTAATTGGTCTAAATAAGAGTCCGTAGTTTCCTAGGTATGCTTCGTCCATTGTTGAGAGGAAACCCTGAAGAATTCTATAAACCTAAGATGTGTAGGCGAAAATTCATTGATACAAAGGCGACAAAGACGAGATGATGTGGTTTGGGAAACATAGAAGAACTGGAGCCATAAGAGAAGCCACGTCCATGGATTAAAACCATAACGGGTCTCTTGGCTTGAGTGTTATTTATCTGTAAAGTAGTAAAAATTATTACAAGTTCAATATAAGAGATTGTGTTCTTTACATCTCGTGTAGACATTCAGAAAGAAGCAGTCTTCTTTCCTAACTGCGAATTTCATGAGGAAGTGTAATAGGGCGCAGTCTGCACCTTCTTTAGTTGCATCAAACGGTTTATGACTCTTCATTGCTCGTTTCGCAACAGGAGGCTTAAAAATTTTGATTAATAATAACATTACGTTAAATTACTACACTATTGTACCTTAAATCGAAGATCTCCAATTGGTGGTTCAGCATATAGTATACGGAATTCCTTGAATTGATAAAATTCACGTTTCTTTCTATTCATGCGTTTGACCCAATATTTTCGTACCGCAAGATTAAAGTCACCAAAGGCTTTTCTGTTTTATAGATATACAATTTTTATTAATGACAATTTTGAGTTTTAATGTTCGGTAATTTCTAACTATTAGTTTAACTTCCTTGCAACAATCTTCCAACAATTTTCTTTAGCATTTTCATTTTTTTCTGCAAAAAAAAATCTGAATTTAAGATTGGAAATATTTAACAGATTTCTAGCTTAAAATTACCTAACGACGATAGTAAGCTACGTTTAATCTCCAGAATTTTGGCCGTGCGTTCGGACTTTTGGACGACCTAAAGTTATTCCTACCGGCACTAAGATTTACAGCAACTGTAGTTTCTGTATTATGATTAAATTTATTATAGTCGTAATGCTATGCATAAACTTCTATAATCTCGCACTCTCAGCAAAGAATTCCTATTAGTATCCCCACAATCAGTCCTACAACAAATCCGATGCCAAAGCCGAAAAGGCCCAAGTCCGACATTTTGATGTGTTTATTGATGAGTCTTGATATGAATGTGTATTTTAATTGTAACTATGGTAATGGGATAAAAAAGTCTGGGTATACGGCATGTGCTGTGATTGGTTGAAAGGGGAAGGGGTGCAACCAACGAATTTCGCTAGTAGATGTCGTAGCAAATGATTCTGACACGATATGACGTCACTATAAACGGATCAATAGGTTAGATCACTTCGTTTTGAAATCCCACTGATTTAGTAAGAATTTCGCCATAGATGTCATAGCAAATGATTCTAAGATGATGTGACATCACTACAGCAGCATTGTTCCTACATGACTTATGCTGAGTTCTAACTCGCCGTTTTATGATCAAAAAACAAATCAAAAATTGATGGCCAATGAATACCATTCCTTGACCATTAAACAAAGAGATCTGCAGGGTGCGACAACGAAATTCTCGACAAAGCAAGGTGGTGCATAAATTGAACATAAAAACAGTTTTTACATGTTTCTGCAGTTTAGTATTTGAAGCATTTGATTTAACTGTTGAATGGCAATTTCTTCAGTTGGTTGTGAGAGCACGTTTGGAATTACAGTACGTGGATGTGTTGATATATCTTTACATGGATGATTAACATTCATATTATTGCATTTGTAAGAAAAATATGCCGTCTACATTTGGCAATGATAGGAGTGGGATAAGAGCAGACATAGTGGCTGATAGCAACAGTTTGGAAATAATCGTGAATGGACTTGAGCCTTGAACATTGGTATTTTATTAGATGTCATTACAAGGTTCATTGTCATGATATTTAATTTCCAAAATAATCTTAGGATAAATTTAAATTGAAAAAATATTAAGATTATTGCATTTTGCAATGATCTGCAATGTTAACTGGTTTGGTTTAACATTGCTCGAGGAATTACTTCTATCCAAAATTTCCAACGTTTATTACATTGTGTGTCGTATGGAACTTGTTGGAAAACGTCATTTAAATGATAAATTTGAAAATTTCCTGATTTTGATGTCTCCCATTGTGGAATATCAGCTGTAATGTATTTCGTTGGATGTCTGAAAATAACAACTTTTTTACTTGTACTAATTTGAAATTGTAAAGGTACGGGCAGCCCCTTAAACAAGTTGATATTATCATAAACACTATGTAAAACTTGTGGCTGGTTAGCCAAATACCAGGTTATATGGTTCTTTAATTAAAAACTAAAAGGAATCGTTAAGAACAATTTAATTAAAGTATTATGAGAATTTCACACCAAAAAGCCAATTTACAGATGGAATTAGGTCAAAAATAAATCAGCCAGCCAAATCACAAAGGACTTTTTTTCGTCATGCGCAAAACACGCAGAATCTCGTCATATCTCGTGAGATTAGTTAGACGAGGTTAGGTTATGTAGTTAAGTTCGGTAAAGTTGGGCTAACCTAACCTTAATTTAGCTTGTGTGTTTGTTATTTTGCGACACATCTCGCAAGGACGAGATGTTACGTGATCTGGACGAGTTCCTCTGAATGTTGTCACTGTCGCGCATCATCAATCTCCACATTGGGACGGCCATTTTGGGGGATAATGATCTGACTTTCTTGGCTATTCCATGCTTGACACTCGTACCATGTTTTTTCGACTTCGAATTTTTATTGGTGGCCTAACTAGTTCTCAAAAATTGATTTCATTGGTTGGTTTAGATCACGTGACGAAACGCGTTTTTGCTTTAAACAAAACTATCTAATTAAAGTATTGCGTATCCTCCCACACCAACTTGTCAAAGGGGTTGAATGTACTGTACCTTTAATTAAGTACATACCCATGTTCAGCAAACTTAGTCCACATTTGGAGTAGAATATCTTCGGTTGTACTTGCTTGTTTGTTTTGACTCATAAATAGAAAAGACAAATCGTCTGCATGAGCAACACCTGGTGACAGAAATTTATCAAACACGAGATGATGAATTCCGAAAAAACAAACCTTCAATATCAGTAACTCCAAATATTTTAGCAAGAGTCTGATTAGCATTGTGATCAAATTGGTAAACGAAAAGTTCAATGTTATTTTCAGTCAATAACTCTATTGCTTGATAGTGATGAGCCTTAAAAAGTGCATCTGAGAAGATCTGCAAGAAAAGTACGTGGAGATTTACACGTTCTTACTATCAAATAAAATTTCAACCGACTTCAGAAACAATTCTACGAATGGTTTTGTAGTCAGTTTCATTAACGGAATGAAAATACTCCTTTCTCAAAGCTTCAACTGCCTTTTTGGTCACATGTTTAGGTTCAACACTCAACGAGAGAGACAATAGTCGTACAAGAAGGTCGTCCGTTAAACAAAGTTTTCTACTTTTAAAGTACACTTTTGAAAATAAAAAAAGTTTTAAATTTTTGGATGCATCAAACAATAGGGCGATATCGCTTCGGCAGTTCTAATAATGGCCGCAGGTCTAATAATGGTGGCGCGTCGGTACTACCGGATGGAACTCGTTTCCGGTACCGACCCGCCACCATTATTAGAATACTGCAGCCATTATTAGAACTGCCGAAGCGACATCGCCCTATTATTGCTTGTACTTACTCCCTAAGAAAAGAAGTCCTTCATCTTTTGTAACACCCATCATTAACGGCACTCTGCTCCCTAATTTGCCTTGCTTAAGAAGATTATACGGAGTCTCTGTTAGAAAATAGTTATCCACTGTTGGTAAAAATGCTGTCATCATTGACGCCTGCAAATAGTGATTAAAGACAACCATAATGCTCTAACAAACGTGTGTTTACCTTATATGACCCCTGTTTATTAGTCAATTTTTCAATAGGCATCATCCTTAAACAGTGAACCATTTTTGTAGTGTTTGTAATCGAGCAACCAAAATCGTCCGCTAATCTCTTTGTCCAGTAAAAAGGATTCGAACTTAGTGCAAACCTATTTAGGGCATTCCCACTCATTGAAATTGCCGAGTGAAAAAGACCTTTGAAAGCATTTCGTTTTAAATGGAGACAAGAATTTTGAAAAATGAATAAACCTTTGCTTAATGGTGACAACATTTGATGCACTACACTGCTTCCTCCAGCACTTTCCCCAAAGATATTGACATTATTGGGATCTCCACCAAACATGTGAATATTCTTTTGCACCCATTTAAGTGCTTCTAGTTGGTCTAAGAGGCCGTAGTTTCCTGGTGATGCTTCATCCATTGTTGATAGGAAACCTTGAAAAATGTGTAAATAAACAAGAAAAACGAAATGTGAAGAATTAGGTAAAACCTAAGATGTGTAAGCGGTAATTCATCGATACAAAGACGACGTCATAATCCATGAGAAGATGTGGTTTGTAAAACATAGAAGAACTGGAGCCATAAGAGAAGCCACCTCCATGAATGAAAACCATAACGGGTCTCTTGACTTGAGTGTTATTTATCTGTGTAATAGTAATAATTATTACAAGTTCAATATAAGAGATTGTGTTTTACATTTCTCGTGTAGACGTTCAGAAAGAGGCAGTCTTCTTTCCCAACAACGAATTTCATGAAGAAGTGTAATTGGGCGCAGTCTGCACCTTCTTTAGTTGCATCTAATGGTTTATGACTCTTCATTGCTCGTTTCGCAGCTGGAGGCTGAAGAAATTTGATTAATAATAACATTATGTGCTCTTTCCTCTTTCACGTTACCTTAAATCGTAGATCTCCAATGGGTGGTTCAGCATAAGGAATTCCTTGGAATTGATAAAATTCACGTTTCATTCTACTTGTGCGTTTGGTGCCCATTATTTTCGTACCGCAAGGCAAAGTCACCAAAGGCTTTTCTGTTTTATAGATATACACTTTTTATTGAAGACATTTTTGGATTTTTAGATTTGGTAAAATCTAACTCTAAGCTTAACCTATGCAAATGTAACCTTAAGATAAGTAATTATATGTGTTCCAATGTAAAGTAGACAGAGACGTATAGAAAATGAAGTGAATGCGTCGCCATTCATAGATCGACATCGCTTGTCGGCGCCATCTTGAATTTGAGAAATGGCGACATGTTACAGAGCTGCTATTCCACTCTGCAAATAGCTGCTTTTGCGAAAGGTCTGCGCCACCTACTTTTCTTCCACATTGCGACACAATGCGCAAATTGTGCTTCACTTCATATGGGAACATGTCTTTATCTTCAATGTTCTAATCTATGGAAAAAGCTTATATACGCTTATAATTACCTTCAACAGTTTGTCGCGGTTTGGCCTCTACTTTTCCATGCAAACAATTTTCCGTTGGAAATTTTTCACACTCCATCTCCTTTGGCCAGTCCAATGAGAACATCCCCAGTACCGGTTCGCACCCTTTCTTCACTGACTGACACAAACTCTTACACGGTGGAACTGTACCGCATTTAGGAGCATATAGACTACACAGTAAAACTTTAAGATTTGAACTACATTCTGTGTTAATGAGTGGATAAAATTTCCTCATTTCCAACTCGGCTGACTCTTGATCACTATGGTTGAATACATTGGGAAACATTGTCGTATTATACAAATCTCGACACGGTGAAGTGGACATTAAAGTCACACACTGATAATCTTCATTCGTAGTTATAGCTTTCTCGAGGGAAGTTGAATTATAAGATGGAGATTTCGATCGTCTCCCCGCATAACAGCGACAGTACCCACCTGCTTCTGGAAATTTATTACAGTCCAGTGTTGATGGCCAAATGATTTTGTGGCCACTGCTGTCGTGTTTGATTGAACGACATAGAGATCGGCAAGGGATTAAGGGATGACTGTACTTGCATGAAGGAGCATATACTGAACATACCAATATTTTTTGATCGATGGTCAAGTTGTTCATATTGAAAACCTTATTGAGCTCTTGTATTGCCACTTCTTGTGATGGATGAGAGAGCCAATTAGGAACTGTAATATTGACGTAAGGAACATCTCTGCACGGATGATCCTTAATCATTGGTTCACAAGAATCGGTTAAAACTCTAGTGACTATGCATATAGTCAAGAGTAAAAACAACGCCGCCATTCTACAACGAGCTATGACCTGATGCAAATCTATCTCGAGTGCAAATGTTTTTGAGAGGTTTAGTTTCAGATGTTTGGGTATTTGGTTCTTGATTATGACTAATGAAATGATAAGATGTTAGATTTAATCTTGATATTTAATAAGCAAGTGTTTATTTTGTCTTGACATCTCGAACATTTAATACTTTAAGAACTCAAAGTACATTTTTCATCATAATTTTGGATCTTGCAGAATGTTTGTCATACCAATAACCCCAATCAAAAATTAATTATTTGGTTAACTGCAGTTTTTGTTTGGGTCAAATTAGAAACTGAAATTTTAATCGAAATTTTTATTTGTATCAACGTTACAAGGTAGGAACATATTAAATTACAAACCGATAGTAATAATAAAATTTTATTAATTTTTATTTTGCTGCTACTTAAAGTCTTAAGTGTCTATAATCCGTAACGAAAGTGATTAAGTCAAAAAAGTATACTATGTGACTTTGTAGTAGAACAAGTGTTGGTCAATGCGATCTAGACAAAAAAGGGGTGAATTAGTACAGTGTGAATTACAGTAGGAAGTGATAAAAGTGAAATTCCAATAGTCAAACCAAAAATATTGCCAAAATCACAAACTAAAACCACAAAATTGTAATTTACTACTTCCTCATAGGTTTCAATGAAATTATTTATGGGTTTAATGGCATTCATTCTGCAAAGTTACAGTATTTGGTACCACTTCACTCTCAAACAAAAATTCTTTACAAGGATTTACGCATTTGCAATCATTATAAACATAAGTTTGAAGAGATACGTTGATGTAAGTTGAATGAGATAATTTTCCTTCTTCAATAGTGTAACACATGTTTCCACTACCCTGCATGAATAGCAATCTTAAGAATATTTAATTAATTGAATATCAAAATAATAAGAAACAACATTTTTACTTGCATTTTATAAATTTCTTAAACTTTTCTTGAAAACAATTTTGTTTACATCTCTTAGCCACCTCTAATTCGACACAGGGATGAGATCTGGTATTTGTTCTAATTTTCTTTTGAGTAGTTGGACATTTACCATATATTATTCATGAAGTTTCAACGGTCCCAACTTCAGCTTTTACTTTGCTAACATGCAAAGTAGAAGTAGAAGTTGGAACAAGTGGACAGTTTTGTACCTAAATCGGGCCCAAACCATTAGAAAGAATTGAGTTACAACACAAACAAAAACAAACCTCATGCACATTTCACTTCACATTTACTGCAGGGATCACCTCGTTGCGTTGGTACACAGTTTCTGATATTACATTACCTCTATAAAAAATGAACCATTTTATACTGACTCTGTTAGAATTGCAGCATTTTTTTCAGCTTGGTTGTAGCAATGCAGTGTTGATGGCCACTGCTGTCGTGTTTGATTGAACGACATAGAGATCGGCAAGAAATAAAGGGATGACTGTAATAATTTGTGTCAATGAGTATGCTTTGTATGAAAAATAAGCATCTACTGTTGGCAATAATAGGAACAAAAAAATACAAGACATTGTGACCAGTAGTTTAAAAATAATCGTGAAAAGAGTTTAGCCTTGAACTTTGATATGTTTATTAGATGTTATAACAAAGAATAGGAATGATTTAACTTCCAAAATAATCTTAGGATAAATTTAAATTTAAGAAAAATTAAGATAATTTCATTTTGCAATGGTCTGCAATCTTAACTAGTTTGGTTTGACATTGCTCGAGGAATTACTTGTATCCAAAATTTCCAACGTTTATTACATTGTGTGTCGTATGGAACTTGTTGGAAAACGTCATTTAAATGATAAATTTGAATATTTCCTGATTTTGATGCCTCCCATTGTGGAATATCAGCAGTAATGTATTTTGTCGGATGTCTAAAAATAAAAACCTTTTTACTTGTACTAATTTGAAATTGTAAAGGTACGAGCACCCCATAGACAAACTAAAAAGAATCATTAGAAACAATTTAATTGAAGTGAATTGAGAAATTCACACCAAAAAGCAAATTTATAGATGGAGTGAGATCAAGAATAAAACAGCCGGCCAAATCACAAAAGACCGATGTCGTCGTGCGCATAACGGGAGCGACAACATCCGTAGGATCTCGTCGGGTCTCGTGAGACAAGTAGTTAAACGCGGTTAGATTAGTTTAGCTAGGTAAAGTTAGGCGTAACCTTAATTTATTTATCGTATATAATGTTATTTTGTTTCTCGAAGTATTTTGCAATATACTAGCAGTTTAGTGGATCTCGTAAGAATGAGATGTAACGAGATCCTCTGAATGTCGTCACTCTCGCGCATCACCAATCTCTACATTGAGACGGCCATTTTGGGGGACGACGTTGTAACTTTGGTGACTATTTCATGCTTGAACCTTGTACTACATTTTTGCGACCTCGAATTTTTATTGGTGGCCTAACTAGGTCGCAAAAATTTATTTCATTGGTTGGTTTAGATCACGTGATGAAACGTTTTTGTTTTAAACAAAATTATGAAATTAAAGTATCGAAATCGTAATAGCAGACGATCGCTATCCCTCCACCAACTTGTCAAAAGGATTGATTGCCCCTTTAATAAAATACATACCCATGTTGAGCAAACTTTGTCCACATTTGGAGTAGAATATCTTCGGTTGAACTAGCTTTTTCGCTTTGACTCATAAATAGAAAAGACAAATCGTCTGTATGAGCAACACCTTGAGACAGAAATTTATCAAACATCAAAAACTGATGAATTCTGAAGAAAACAAACCTTCAATGTCAGTAAGTCCAAACATTTCAATAGTCAGATTACTATTATGATCAAATTGGTAAACAAAAGGTTCAATGTTATTTTCAGTCAATAACTGTATTGCTTGGTAGTGACGAGCCTTAACAATTGCATCTGAGAAGATCTGCAAGAAAAGTATGTGAAGGTTTACACTATCAAATAAAATTTCAACCGACTTCAACAACGATTCTACGAATGGTTTTGTAGTCCGTTTCATTAATGGAATGGAAATATTCCTCTCTCAAAGCTTCAACTGCCTTTTTGGTCACATGTTTAGGTTCAACACTCAAGGAGTGTCTCAACAAGTTTATAAGGAGGTCGTCCGTTAAATACAGTTTTTTGTTTTGATAATGCGCTTTTGATAAGTAGTAACATTTTAAAATATTTCGATGCATCAAACAATTGTTTGTTTGTACATACCCCCTAAGAAAAAAAGTCCTTCATCTTTTGTAACACCCATCATTAATGGCACTCTGCTCCCTAATTTGTCTTGCTTAAGAATATCATACGGATTATCTGTTACAAAATAGTTATCCACTGTTGGTAGAAATGGTGCTAGCATTGATGCCTGCAAATAGTGAATTAATTAAATGTGACAATAATTCCCTACCCTTTATGTATTTACCGTATATGACCCCAGACTGTTAACCAATTTTTCAATAGGCATCATCCTTAAACAGTGAACCATTTTTGTAGTGTTTGTAATTGAACAACCAAAATCGTCTGCCAATCTCTTTGCCCAGTAAATTGGGTTTGAAGTTTGTGCAAATACATTTAGGGCATTCCCACTCATTGAAATTGCCGAGTGAAAAAGACCTTTGAAAGCATTTCTTTTTAAACGGAAACAAAAACTTTTAAAAATGAACAAACCTTTGCTTAATGGTGACAACCATTGATAGAACACACTGGCTGATCCAGCGCTTTCCCCCAAGATAGTGACATTATTGGGATCTCCACCAAATACGTGAATATTTTTTTGCACCCATTTAAGAGCTTCTAGTTGGTCTAAGAGTCCGTAGTTTCCTGGTGATGCTTCATCCATTGTTGATAGGAAACCTTGAAAAATGTATTAATAAGCAAGATAGACGAAATGACGACTTCTGTAAACCCAAGATATGCAGGCGATAATTCATTGAAACATAGACGACGTCATAATCCATTAGAAGGTGTGGTTTGTAAGGAGAGCTGGATCCAAAATTGAAGCCACCGCCATGAATGTAAACCATAACGGGTCTGTTGACTTGAGTATTATTTATCTATACAAGAGTAAAAATTATTCTCGTTCAATACGAGAGATTTGTTTTTACATCTCTCGTGTAGACGTTCAGAAAGAGACAGTCTTCTTTCCCAAGAGCGTATTTCTTGAAGTCGTGTAATTGGGCACAGTCTGCACCTTCTTTAGTTGCATCTAATGGTTTATGACTCTTCATTGCTCGTTTCGCAACTGGAGGCTGAATAAAATTGATTAACAATAACGTTACGTTAAATTGGTTAAATCATACGTTACCTTGAATCGTAGCTCTCCAATTGGTGGTTCAGCGTACGGAATTCCTTGGAATTGATAAAATTCACGTTTCATTCTACTCATGCTTTTGGTGCCCTTTATTTTCGTACCGCAAGGCAAAGTCACTAATGGCTTTTCTATTTTATAGATATACATTTTTTTAATGATTTGTGTTTGGGTAAAATAACCATCTTTAATGCCATTTTTAAATGAAAACCCATATGTCTTTTCATATAAAGTGAACCAGAAAAGGTAGAGGAAGTGAAGTCGAATGTGTCCCGATTCATAGATAGATCGAGATAGCTTGTCAGCCCCATCTTGATTTTGAGAAAAGGTGACACATTGCCGACAATCATTTCTGATTTGATGTTGCAAAGCTGCTCTTCCACTTTACAGATAGGTGCTTTTGCGAAAGGTCTGCGCCACCTACTTTTTCCCCACAATGCAACTCAATGTGCCAATTGTGCTTCATTTCATATGGGAACTCGCCTTTATCTTCAATGATCTAAATATGGAAAAAGCTTATATACGCTTATAATTACCTTCAAGAGTTTGTCGCGCTTCATTCGTAGTTATTGCTTTCTCGAGGGAAGTTGAATTGTAAGATGGAGATTTCGATCGTCTGCCTGAATAACAGCGACAGTACCCACCTGCTTCTGGGAATTTATTACAGTCCAGTGTTGAGGGCCAAACGATTTTGTGGCCACTGCTGTCGTGTTTGATCGAACGACATAGAGATCGGCAAGGGATAAAGGGATGACTGTACTGGCAGGAAGGAGCATATACTGAACATACCAATATTTTTTGATTGATCGTTAACTTGTTCATATTGACAACCTTATTGAGCTCTTGTATTGCCACTTCTTGCGATGGATGAGAGAGCCAATTAGGAACTGTAATATTGACGTAAGGAACATCTCTGCACGGATGATCTTCAATCATTGGTTCACAAGAATCGGTTAAAACTCTACTAGTGACTATACATATAGTCAAGAGTAAAAACAACGCCGCCATTCTACAACAAGCTACGACCTGATGCAAATCTCGCTGGAGTAAAAATATTTTTGAGTGCTTCAGTTTCAGATGTTTGGGTATTTGGTTCTTGAATGAATGAAATGATGAAATGATAAGATGTTGGATTAAATTTTGACATTTAATAAGCAAGTGTTTATTTTGCCTTGACATCTCATACATTCAATACTTTAAGAACTCAAAGTACATTTTTTATATAACCCTATCGAATAATTGAATCAAAAAAATTTTAAATTAAATTTCATAATGTACAAAAATAAAGAAGAAAAACAAGGCTTTTAATGACTACTTTGGTCACAAGTGGTCGACAATAAGAAAAAAAATTCATAGCTGTTAGTGACAACTAAGGTCGTACGTGGCGAGAACAAGTGGAACTACAAAACAAAGTCGAACAAAACTAAACTACAAAATACTAAACACACTACAGCGCAGACTTCATAGCCAATCCCCATTACACTTCCCCAAAAAATACATCCAATGCTTCAGCAGATAATAAGACAAATTCAGAAAACAGGTAAACTAACAACTTAAGTCACTCAAGACTAAACGAAATAAACAAAAAGAAACAAACATATTAACCATGAAACGATATCAGAGTCTAAATGTCTTCCCTTATTCCAACCAACAGATTCAGCTTTATATAGTTCAGTTGTCAACATTGCTTCGACACTATCAACTTCCGTTACTTCCGATTGCTTATCAGTTGTCCAGCTTGATTCTCCAGGCGTTTCAATTTCATTATCTTCATTAATAACACCAACTCCAGTACACTCATCAACGCTATGATCGCGGCAATCAAAATCAAATGGTTGCAGCATTCCATACAACATGAAGCCATCTTTCTCTATGCATAAATTATGTGTGTCGTTTACTGGAAAATAATCACATTCAAAACGTTTGGGCCATTCGAGTCTTAATCTTTCCATATCATCGTCACATTTTCCTCGCACTCTATGACACAGATAAGAACAAGGCAAAATACGACCGAAGTTTTTAGTGCATACGGAAAAGTAGAATGAACATAGAAAAAATAAAAGATCGGAATGGCAGTTACTCGCAACTAATGAATGGAAGTAGCTCATAGCTGTTGCTGCAACCTCTTGAGTTTCGTGCGAGACTGTGTTGGGGAACTCGGTCTGGTTGTATCCGAGTTGACTGCATAAAGAGACTGTTACCTCCTCGCATTTCATGTTGGATGAAGTTGTGAGAGATAAAATGTGAGTCAAGAGTATAAATCGAGGTATAAATAGTACCAGGTGCGACATGTTATTTCCCCTGGCGGCGGATGTTTACATTTTGATTTTGTTTATCGATTGAAATGTCAGTCGCTCAGTTATTATCGATATGAAAAATTTACCTTATTACAATTTTATTGTAGAAATGAGGCACTTATGGTACAAAGTAATCAACACTAAAGCTAGTAACACTTTTACACCTGTGTAGGTGATAATTCGTGAAATATTTTTTTAAAAAAAATTGAGTATGAGTAAAACATCAGGTACAGTTACAGTTAAAATACTTTAAAAAATCCATTTCTACGCCCTATCTTTTTAAACCGTTGTTACTAATCCTTGTCTTTTTGGAATCAAATAATTATCATCATCCACTACCTGGGATTGCGTAAGGGATGTAGATTCGTTAACTGTACTCTGATTTTCTAGTAACTTGCGGTAAATATCAGAAAAGTTCACACGTTTCGCGGGATCCGTTCGCCAACAAGCGGCCATGATGTCGCATACGAATGGAGCGCAATCTTGTGGCGGTGTGAGGAGAATTCCGTGAAGAATTAACTTAACCACCTAATAAAAATATTTGTATTATTTTCTAGATACAAAAATACATTTTATAAAATACCTCTTCGTTCGAGTGACCGTAATAAGGCTGTTTAGCATAGGAAAACACTTCCCATAGTAAGACACCAAATGACCAGACATCTGATTCCAACGTAAATTTCCCATAGCCAATACTTTCAGGAGCCATCCACCTGACTGGTAATAACCTGGCGCCACCAATCTACATTACAAAATTATTATTAGATTCTAAAATTGAAGTAAATCTAATTTCCTTACTTTATAATAATCACACGTATAAATATCCCTAGACATTCCAAAATCGGATATTTTCACCACCAGATTGTTCCCAACAAGACAGTTTCTCGTCGCAAGATCCCTATGGACAAAATGGTGCTGGGATAGATAAAGCATCCCAGCTGCCACTTGAGTGGCGATCCAAAGTAAAGAGTCCTACAAATAGCGCATAAACCAATAGAATTCAGCTGTTGTTTAAGTGGTGTTGATTTTATATTATTTACACTATCCAGCTTGCATAAAGGCTGCGCTCCTGCCGGTAGATGGGGACTGTTTTTACGTAGCACGTCTGTTAAGTCGCCATATTTCATGTACTCAAATACCATCCAAGGCATTGGTCCTGTATCTAATTGAATACAAGAAAGTTCTTTAACCTGATTTATACACATCCTGTTGGAAAAAAATTCAAAGAATTTTAAATATTTAACCAGGTATCACTCATATAAATCAAGTGACGTCATACGCAATTATAAAAGTCTATTAATAGCCACTCATTTCATCAAGGTTTTTGAGTTTAATTTTTTTTTGTTACCTTTCATCACTACTCCAAGTAAAGGCAGGATATTTTCATGATAAAATCCACTTGTAATCTCCACTTCTCTCTGAAAGTCTGCTTCTGTTTCTGGACTAGCGTTTTCTTTAAGAACTTTGACTGCTACTGTTAAACTCGTTTCTCCATGTTTAAGTTCACCTAATTTGGTTAGAATAAATTATAAGTTTAACAACTTTTCTCGGGAACTTTCAAGTATGTAAACTTAGAAGCAGTTGAGATAACCCAAAATAAAATAGTCGTATAAAGTTTTGGAATTTTTAAGTACATTTCCCCACACTTTCTGCGAAAATATGATGAACGCCCGAGATAATTATGTTATACTATACTATTTCCGTGTAAGAGAGGAAAAAAAACTTTTTATAATAAGTGTTATCTCACCTTTGTAAACTTTTCCAAAACAACCTTCACCCAATTCATGAATGAAAGTAATTTTTTCTCTCGCGATTTCTAAATTCCTCAAAATGTTCATCAAATTTCCATCGTGTCCATTACTATAATAATTAGGATTTGAAGCGTATCTTGGACTGAGTGTACTGGTTTTCTTAACAGGAGTTCCTAGCCTTGTTCGCTTAACACATACACGCCATTTGGCTCGCCATCTCCATAACAGAAAACCGAATATTAAAACACTTAAAATGGACATTGAAAGAACAATAGTTGTCACTGTCCCTGTAGATAAAGATTCTTTGTTTGTCGATTCGGAAACCTAAATGAAAATAAATTCTCTTTGCTCAACGGTTTTTCAACTTTTGAAGAATGTTCAACTCACAATCACTTTTGATGTAGTGTTCATTCTCTCTGAATTTTGATCAGAATTGGCTGTTATACTTTCAATTATATCAGCTAGGTTCAAAACACCTGAATTATTACCTATAAAAAGAAAAATATTTTTAAACATGGCGGTTAAATTTGTGACACAACACTTGTAAGTAGTAATGATAAACTCAACAGCTGTTAAAATGAGATTTGAGGGGTTGTGGGGCTGGGCACGCGCTTGGATAAGGGGATGAGTTGGGGGGGAAGTTAATGCAATTCCCAAGCCGGATAAAGGGTCTTTTTGAAGTAGTTGAGTAAACATTCTTTTGTGATTCCAGTTGGGGACACCTGTCTTTTAAGATTTGTTTATTTTTTTCTCATATTGTCTCTTCCTTGCACTTACTTTTATGTGCTTCATGTCCAACACAAATTTCTTGTGGGTTTGAGTAATCGTTTGGATTTACAATAGTCCCGTTGACACATATACATAAAATAGATGGTCCCTTTCGGAAACATCCTCCTTCTCCACAATTGATGGGACAATGACCCTCTGGAAAAAAAGGTAAAAGTTTATGAAATCTCCAATTTGTTTCATGTCTTTAAGTGACTGCAAACCAAACAAGCCATAAATAACTAGCAAAGTGGAAGTTGGCATTACTAGGCCACCCAATTTTTATATAATAACTTTCAAATGGATAATACATGAAACCCATTAGTTCCAAAAAGAGGTTGTTCTATGTAGATTTTCTATCATCACTAACAGTTAACATCACCCATGTACATAAGCCATATCACTGACAGGTATTGCCATTTGCCTCTCACCACTCCCTACATTTTTTCCACTCTTTCGTTTTAAAATAAACAGCAAAGGCTACATTTGCTAAATCAGGTTGAAAAAGCTTAAAAAGCTTATGCCTTGTTAGTAGATAAGAATTATTTTCATGGGGATTTCCTGTTCAGAGGGGAAGAAAGGGGGACATTACATACATCTACTCCTACCCCCCCTTTTCAGCGACATCTGTAGTTTCTTGCAGCTTAAGGACACCAACATACAGATGCATGTCCTATTAATTATAAAAATAAAAAGGAGAAGAGGCTATGCCCTTTTCTTATGGGCTATTTACTTTTGGAAATGGAGAGAAAAGAAACCAATATTTACAGATGCTACATTTTTTTTTTTATAAAGTACTATAAGGCAGCTGGTAATGTAGCATCACAAATGACTTGTTTATAATCTCGATCTGCTTCAAATACTTGAGCTAAACCGCCATGGGTTTTGTTACTTCAAGTGGACAATAGAGGGCGCTGTGCCGATCTCCCTCCAACTGTATTCCCAGACGACCTTTAACCTGAAATCTCTCGAAGAATAACGCTTTTGAGAACATCTTTTCTCTCCCTCGAACGGATTAATTTGCGACGTACTTTATTAGATTAGATGATGATATTAAGAAAATGACATTTTCTGATAAGCATTTTTTTGAATATAAATTGTTATTAAAACTTCTTTTCTCTTTTCATGTTGTGATTTCTTGGAATATAACCAATTGAATTAAGAGTGAGATATGTGATATGATTTTTGTTTTGTTTCATCAGGTTGAAAGTAGATACGTGTAAAAGAATTTGATCTATCATAGTGTTTTGTTTTTGATATGTGACCCAATGGGTATTGATTGCTCTTTCCACATAGTTGTACTCGTCTTCATTATATTTTGTTACCATTAAAAAAATTATTAACAACATGATAAAAATCTTTTTAACTTTTACTTCGCTCATTAAATAATAAACCAACTTGTGATCTTTAAAATGTGATCAGTTAATTATTTATATACTAAATGTTGAGACTAATTATAGTCATTATAATCCAGCTGGAAAAATCCAAGTTAAGTCAATTATTGGTGTTTGGAACTTTAGTCGTATATTCTTCAAAGTAGAGATATAAAAAGACTGTACCTGTAGTTATTCGCATTCTGTCTGTTCTTCACTTGTCCATATCAGCCATGTTTGAATTGTATGCAATGCAGTGTAGATAGGAGCCAGCTGCAGACACCTTATAGTAGGAAGCCGGGCACACTTTCAAATGAGGGAGTGAACTTCATCCACCCACTCTTCTACTTTTACTCGCTGCCAATCAAATTGGTGGCCCCTCCTTCTGTGTTTTTTTTTTTTTTTTTTTTTTTGAAACAGTTTAAGTGAATTTTGGTTGCGTGTAGTTTTGGTTTGTCTACTAACTTTTGACTGATCATATAAAGCAGCTTGCTTTTGTTTTAGTTACGTTTCCTATTGCTAAAGGGCGCTGGTATGTCCTGTTTAGATCAAAGGTAAGCACTTGCAACGTGCTTTGTTTCAGCTTCAACTTTTGTAGATGAGTATCGTATAAACATATTTTTTTGATTTGTTTTTTTGCATCGTAAATTTTTTTAATATAATAAGAGTGTGTTGGATGAATAAAATTGAGTTTGATTTCTTTTTTTTTTTTTTTTTTTTTTTTTTTTTTTTTTTTTTTTTTTAACTTAACTTTAAAATTATTTTTTATTATGGAATAAAAGAAAAGTTTTATTAAATTTGAAGGGATCAAATATAATTTATTGGAAATTCTAAATAATAACTTTACACCGTTTGTTATTGCTTCATCTTTTTGTTTTATTCATTAGGACTACACAAAAATAGTTTTGTGTCAATATGTTCATATTTGCACTATGGTCGTTTAACTTTATTATTATCTCAGCTGTTTCAATAATTAACCCATTGTCTGAAATTTCCGATTAAGTTCAAGAATATTTTTTTACAAGATGTGTATCTACATCTTTTTTTATTTCATAAAATTTTTAAACACTAAATTTTCCTTTAAATTATAAAATAAAAGAAATTTTTTAATGAAAACAACCAAAATGTCTTTTTTTAATATTACGACTGCTTATTATTTAACATATTTTAATATAAAAGTCAAAGGTCTATTTTTTTTGCGGAGTTTTCCTAACTTTCAAACATTTACGTTTTCCCGTTAGATGGCAGTTAAATCAGCGGCCAAGTCTCTGGTGTCGAGAGTGAGGCCAGTCACTAGCCGCCATATTGGATACTCACGTGTGGGCTTTGCCGGGTTTCATCTTCGTTTAGTTTCTTTAATTTTCGTCTTTATGATCATTAAGGACGCGGTTAATCCTCCTAAAGAGTGAGACACTATGGCCGGCCGTTTACCAGCATGCGTTATAGATAATGGAACTGGGTAAGTGCACGAGAAAAAAAAGTGAAATATGACTCAAACATCCGATAAACACTCGATGGAGGGAGGGGCGACAGAAGGTTTCCTGCCTTTAATATCCAATTATACCGTTATTAATTACAATTTCGATACATTTTACAATGCACATTTGTTTTATCGAACATAAATTTATGTATTAACGTGAGTAAATAACATTGGTTGGAGCTTTAAGTCGCGATTCAAGTTGGTGGATGAGTCATTTGTGTTGTGAGTGCCCTAAAAAATTCACATCTTATTGAATTTCTTTATCTAGGTATACAAAACTCGGCTTCGCTGGAAACAAGGAACCACAATTTATCATTCCATCCGCCATCGCTATTAGAGAGTCGGCGAAAATCGGTGAGCAAGCGGCAAGAAGATTAACAAAAGGAGTTGAAGATTTAGATTTTTACATTGGTGACGAAGCATTAGATGCAACAGGATACGCTGTTAAGGTACACGAAATATTATATAAGCTAAATCGAGTTATTTCTTTTTATATTTTACAAATCTTAGTACCCAATCCGACATGGAATCGTTGAAGATTGGGATCTTATGGAACGCTATTGGGAACAGTGTATTTTTAAATATCTCCGAGCGGAACCAGAGGACCATTATTTTTTGCTGGTATGATAAATCATGGAAATGGAAATAATTGGTGAGAGTTAAATGGTGCTTTTATTTTTTTTTTTTTCTGAAGACGGAGCCACCTTTGAATACACCTGAAAATCGAGAATACACAGCCGAAATCATGTTCGAGTCATTTAATGTTCCTGGTCTTTATATAGCAGTTCAGGTGAGTAATAATGTGATGTGTGTGTATGTAGTGTCGTCATTCAACTGTAAAATAATAAATAAATTAGGCGGTTTTGGCATTGGCTGCATCGTGGGCGTCTCGTAAACTGAACGAACGAACATTAACAGGAACTGTGATTGACAGCGGCGATGGAGTGACGCACGTGATTCCCGTCGCTGAAGGATACGTGATTGGCAGTTGCATCAAGCACATTCCCGTGGCTGGTCGAAATATTACTTACTTCATACAGAGTTTGCTTCGTGAAAGAGAAGTGGGAATTCCACCTGAACAGTCGTTGGAAACAGCCAAAGCTATTAAGGTAGTGAATATTAATTTTAGGAAAGAAAAATGGTTTGGTTAAATATTTATAATTTTTTTTTTTTTTTGTAGGAGAAATATTGCTACATTTGTCCAGACATCGCCAAAGAATTCGCGAAATATGATCAGGAGCCAAGTAAATGGATTAAAAAATTCGAAAGTATTAATGCGATTACTAAACAACCGTTCAGCGTTGATGTTGGATATGAAAGATTTTTAGGCCCCGAGATATTCTTTCATCCAGAAGTAAACTTGACTTTTTTTTTTTTTTAAATATATAAATAAAATAATTTTTTGTTTTATTTTTTTAATTTCCGAAAGTTTGCAAATCCTGACTTTACAACTCCAATTTCGGATATAGTTGATGATGTGATACAGAATTGTCCTATCGATGTCCGTCGACCTTTATATAAAGTAAATTGATATTTCTATAGTGAAAATTTATTGATTAAAAATTATTTTTTTTTATTTTAGAACATTGTTTTATCCGGTGGTTCGACTATGTTTCGTGATTTTGGTCGGAAGTTGCAGCGAGATATAAAAAGATCAGTAGACGCGAGACTGAAAGTCAGCGAGCAACTTAGTGGTGGTCGCCTAACGGTATTAATTGAAAGTTATTTTTACTTGAATGTTTATTTCATGCTATTTTTGCAATTGTGTTTATTTTGTAGCCAAAGCCAATTGAAGTTAGCGTTATAACGCATCACATGCAGCGCTACGCTGTGTGGTTTGGAGGTTCTATGCTTGCCGCATTGGTAATTTTTTTTATTTCCCACATATTTTGCTGTTTTATTTGTTTATTAATTTCCAAATTTAATTTTTTTTTAGCCTGAATTTTATAAGGTATGTCATACGAAAGCCATGTACGAAGAGTTTGGTCCGAGTATTTGTCGGCATAATCCCGTGTTTGGAATGATGACTTAATAAATTGATTAAATTTTTAAAAATAATTTGAAAAAAAATTTAACTGATTCACTGAATTGTTTGCAGTAAATGATGGGTTGAGAATATAGGTGTAACACCAAGTTGGAAATTTTTTTTTTTTTTACTTTCCTTAAAAGTTGTTTCATTTTTAATCGTTTTTTTCTTTTTCTTTTTGGAGAACTGGATTATTAACTATGATTATAATTATTATTGTACCGTTATTATGCTGTGGTTGTTTTGCGTTTTCATTTTCTGTGTATGGATTGGCTATAAAATCGACCACAAAGTGAAAAGTATTTTTTGTATACATTGTTAAGTTGCTTATTTTCTGTAAAGGTATTTTTTAAATTGTTTTGTTGAATGAAGAAAGGAAAAACTGGAACGAAAATTTAATGCGTATTGCATGCTCATGTGGGAACATTGTTTCTATGCTGACTGGTGCTTGTGAATGGCTTCCATTGACTGTAAATGCAAGAGGATATTCAAGGCTATAAAGAGATTGTACAATAATGTATTTGCTGATTTTATTTATTCCATATTGGGGATAACCAAACTGATGTAAGTTAGGCTGCTTCCAGCGGCATGGTAGCCATGATTAGAAATTGTTTACGTTTTAGTCTAATAGATGGCGCTGCGTATTTTTTAAAAGTCTAGGTTAATATGCAGCTGCGATCCACTGTTGTTCAGTATTGGAAGTTAAAAATGCACTTTGAAGAAAGTTTTTATATTAAAGTTTGAACTGTAAATTAGATAGTAATAAATTGCTTATAATAAGCCTTTTCTTTCGTGTGGTCCCATGGTGTAATGGTTAGCACTCTGGACTTTGAATCCAGCGATCCGAGTTCAAATCTCGGTGGGACCTCGCTTCAATTTTTATTTTTTTCGAGATTTTCACAGTTCAATCTAGTTAACTGACTCCTATAGGATTTTTCAAATTTTCCATCGAAATCTAAGCGATTTGTGTATTCCCAGAAATTGGTAAACACAAACGTTACTAGTATCTGGTGAATGCGTGTCACGTGACTGCATAGTCAAATTGCTAAAATTCTCAAACGCTGACATCATCAAAATGCTGCCATCTATACGACTAAAGTGGAACTATTTTAATGACATAAATTTGTAAAACAAGCCATTTTGCGTGGCTTTTATTCCGATCTTCAATTTCCTCCCGCTCACTAAAACTCAAAATGAAGCACCCGAGTCAATACCAAAACGGAAGAAAAATAACATTAACAACTCCTTATTCTGAATACAAATTCATTTATTTCCTCTTTCCATGTCAAACCTTCACCTTCACTACTTTCGCCTTGTCCGCTCCAAATAAGGAAATCGCTACTCTTACGTCACCCAACCTCAAACTGTCTCCTCCTAAACCGCTCGCTGCCATTGGCCAGTCGCAGCAAGCGGGATAAAACCTTCATTACAATAGGCCGAGCCGAGATCATGTTTGAATATGGACTAGCGTGAGATTGAAGCCGGCCGGCAGTTAACACATAAACATCGGCCCTGTGCAAGGAGTTAACACGAACTTGGCATCAGCAAAATACTGGCAATCGCAACGGCAGCAACCACGGCGTGTTTGGGATCATACAACGTTTGTGCCACAAATCGCCATGAGCTGGTAGCAGCGCCGGAATCGGAGTTGGCACTCGCCGTACCCAGTTATGGATGTGCTGCCCACTGGACATATTTTTCGCGAACTGCAAGTTGTTCACGATACTGGTTATTTCTCAGCTACAGTATCACTCGAAGATTGCTGGCAACAGGTCAGTCATTTTTTAAACACCACTTAAAACATCATTTACTAACCAACTCTGTCGACGCACTCCTACTACGATGGAAAACAAGCTAAGGGGCAGCAAATCGCTCGGCTTTGCTGCCTAACCCGCCATTGCAAAAAATGGAGGCGACTCTAGCTCGAGGCTAGAGTTTGTTTTCAGTTGAGACTCGACAGATATGAATCAAAAACCGTTATCAACTCGCAGAAATGTCTCCGAAATTAGGTCCTTTAGACATACTTTTTTTTCTCGCAATGTTATTATCTTATTTTTTTCTCCCTCTCTCGGCACTCTCTATCACTGCCCTCTGGTCGCAGCATTTAAAAATCAAAATTAAAACTGGGTGACATTCAATTCAAGTTTTCTGGGAAACTTCTAAACTCAATTAAAGAGATTATCATTTTTTTGTTTTGTTTTAAGGGAAAGTTGCAAGGTTAATAACTCGGATTTGTTTTTTTTTTTTTTCTCTCCAAATTACTAAAACGAAAATTTATTTCATTTCAACATTGACATTTCCAACAAGGTTAGATACAGAACAAAACACTTGAAAGACAATTATTGACACAACCAATCATTGATATCGTTCAAGTACCAAAGTTTAAATTACTCAGAATGGTCAATATTGGTTTTTTTAAAAACTAAAAAAAAATTTTACTATCTAAAAACATTTTTTTAAAACAAAAATTTTAAAAATTATGCAACAGGTGTTACTCACTCTTGATCTGTTTTGATTTTTTTTTTTTTTATTTAACATTCAGAGATGATGCATTTATTTATATATCACATCTTTTTTTCTTCCTTTTTAAAGAGTAGGTTTTCCTGGTTGGGTTTTGCAGATGGTTTTTTCACAGGTGCGTGGTGTTTGCAGGGATGAGAGTGTTGGTTTTCAAAAGTCAGGTGATTGAACTCGATAAAACAACATACAACACTTCAATTCAACTGGAAAAATAAATACCCAAATCCGAATTTTATGTAGGACATTTATAACATTTTTTTTCTTCCATTACCACAATTGGTGACAAAAGGAAATATATAAAAATAACAGTTGTACAATAAATTTCACTCACCAACTACAATAAACCAATAATTACCCAATTTGGGTAGTGAAAGGAAAAAAAAAAAAAAATTCCACATACCCTACTTTCATTTTCCCCCTTTTCTTTATTTCCCCCTCTCTCCCAGATAATAACGGGTCAAAGGTCAACATTCTCTTTCTTTTGTGTGTGCCCAAAGCAGCCAACTTAATTAAATTTAAGGTTTGTCTTAACCCTCGAATAACCCTAATGAGGAAAGATAAAAATGTAAATATTAGGTACAAATTTGACAGGTGGTAATTAAAAAATTGGTTAATCAGAACATTTTTTGATAGTATCTCAATATATTATTTCCATTTTAGAGATAAACCTAAATTTTTTTTTATCTTTCTTTATCTTTTAATTTTTTTCTTTCTTCCTCCCTCAGGCCCCAGGAAGACCCAGGTGTTAGTTGATTAGCTATGCAGGAATGTTGGGTAGTGAGTGGCAAAAGGGTTATAAAAATGTTGAGCCCGCATAAAAATTGCAGTTGCGTTTTTTGAAGGAACAAGGCTTTCATTCTGTGATGTAGGCCTATCTCTTCTAGTGTCTGTTTTCTAGTGTTTTCTAGAATTTTTTTTTTTTTATATCTAGTGATAGTAACTGTGAAAACGGGGTCATAAGAGAAGCTTCTTGCAGTAGTCTGGGAATGACAATAAAATGTTGGTGCGAGTGAATTAACCAGATCTGTGCTTGGTTTATTGGTGGTGTGACATTAAAGGAGTTTTTATTATAGTTAACGAGGGTTTTGCATGTTTGGGTTAGAAATTTTTGATTTTTTGTTGATTGGTTTCCTTGTTTTATTTTTCTAACTCTTTTCTATTGTATTAAGTGGAAGTCATTCATATTTGTACGGTTTGTTGAGTATGAAAATGCACCCATGTGTAAAATGTCAACTGATGTTTGTCTATCCTTCATTAGGAACTTGATAATTATTTCATTATTTCATCACATTGTGCCGCTCCCGTCATCCATTTCGGTGTCACCATTTTGGATCATTCTCTGGGTTTAATTTAGTTTATTGGGGGACGACGACTCCCCTCTGTTTATTTATTTATGTTAGAATTTTTTTTTAGGGTTAAAGGTTTTTTTTTTTTTTTTTTAAGTTATAAACTTTTTTTATGGTTATAATTATGATTATAACTTAATGGTGTATTATTAATGAGAACCAATCAGATGGCGGAGGGTTTGTGAATAACGAAAATGGCTGCCAGACTGTCTTTTGGATTGAGATTCGTTCTGCAGCTAGACGATGTATATTACATTTAACAAGGTGTTTGTCGCTAGTGTAGGCCTGAATTTGGTTTCGACAAATATCACAACTTGTGACGTCATAATTAAATCAGAAAATCATACAACAATGATATTTAACGACGTCACAAGTTGTAAAATTCTGTTGTAGAATGCTCAACCCTACAATGGTCTTTTAGATTAGGATTCGTTCTGCATCTAAATAATATATGTTACACTAACAAATGGTGTCAGTCGCTTGGTAGTGCACTGACAACCTTATAACGACTTCAACAGTTTTTGACAAATATCACAACTTGTGACGTCACAATTACCCAAAAAAATCATACTACAATGATATTTAATGACGTCACACGTAGAATTTTGTCGTTTTAGAATGAGCCAAATCAAAGTAAAATTATAATTTATAGTTATAACGACTCTGCTTATAATTATAATTTAGAACATTAAAAAAAAAACAAATTTTAACACACTTTGAGGAATTCATATCACACCCACAGTTTCAACCCGATACTTTTGTTTACATTTCTGAACTCTGAACAGACTACTAGTGTTACGCCTACAAACATTTCTCAAACTTTATATCACGACCAATACATTCAAAAAATGAATAACACGTACTGACAGAAAATATAGGTTACATTACAAAATGTAAAAAAAAAAAAAAAAATGTGATGTAAAAGTATTCCAAGTGATAAAATCTATACCCCATTTTTTCCTTCCCTACAAATTAAAAAATAAAAAAAAGAAAAGAAAAGTAATTACACACTACTTCCGCTCATGTTTCATGGTTCCGTCGTTGAGGGGCGTTTGCCCCAAAGGCCACTAATTAATGCTAAGCATGGCCACCTTCATCTGCAAGGCCATGGTAGAAGGAAAATAGGGGAAGGCGGCTGGGAGAGAGAGATGATGGTTTAATGATGAGGGTTTCTGACTCCCACGAGTGGGGGAGGAGGATGGAAAAAACGGTTATTAAAGAGTTAGTGAACTTGTCTCCAGGAAAAGGCTTATCTGATTGGTTGACTGTGTTTTGCATTTCGGAGTTGCATATTGAGTTATGTGGGAGGATGGGAAATTAGGATATTGGTAATGAGATGGTTGGAGACACTTTTTCTATGGTTCATGAACTTGTGACGTAGGGAAATGTCGTTTTTGTTTGTTGTAAGGTCGAGAATATGAGATTCAAGTGATAAAAGAGATGAATTTTTCATGCAGTTATTACAAGTTTCGTTATCTCTCGGTTATAATTAGAGAATTGGTTTTGTGTGGATTTTGTATGGTAATTTGTGAGGGTAGTTGAAGGATTTAAGTGTTAAACCGGAAGTGATGTTTTTGAGGCGTTTAAGTGTGAATTTTGTTTGGTTTCAATTAGGTTCTAGTGACTTTTCCGCTATTTTTAGAACGAACAAAAGGGTGTTAGTCAAACCGGAAGTCGTATAAATGTGAGAATTTAATTCTCGTTGCAGTGTTAAAAGTGGTAGAATTTACACAAAAGTTACGAAATTGTTTAACCGGAAGTGTGTACCGAAGGGAAATATGACCAGAGTGTGATGTCATTGTTTTATGTTTGGTGAGAAGCGGTAATCAAGTTCGGAAATTATTAAACCGGAAGTGGTTAAGGAACAGTAAAATTGGCAAACAAAAAGTGAAATTGTTCAGGAAGAAGTGACGTCATGGTTTCTCAATTTTCCACGATGTTAGTGTATTTTTAGTTTCTTATGAAAAATGAAAAGAGGTCCTGGTTGATGGGAAGGTTTTCTAACAGGTGGAAAACGCAGGTGAAGTCAGTGGATAGGAATGTACGCTCTGAATGACCCCCGACCTTGAAGGTGGGCTAGGAGGGAGAAAGAAAAGAAGTGGCACTCTGGGTTATCAACCTCTGGGCATTGGTCACTCTTGGGAGTCCCACGCGTCTAAGACGAGAGACGAGTGTGTATTGGACTTTCCCATGGCCTTGCTCTTCAAGAGTGGGGATTATTGAATTTTGATGTTGTCGCTGGTTTAGATAAGCGTGCACTGTAGTTTTTCTCTCCCTTTTTTGTCAGCTGATTAGATAACATCATGCGATGATGAGGCGATAAAGGATTTTTTTAGGATTTGGTGGGGGGAGAAATTCGTTGGAAATTGAGTTAAAAGCCTGTTTTCATTTTTCATGAAGCAGAAATTTAAAAATAAATGATAATTTACTATTCGAAAATAATGAATGAAGAATAAATAAAGGCTTAACTACCAGCGACTTGTCCAAAATATTAGAAACAGTCAGAAGACAGAAGAAGCTAACAACAAGCTACGGCACACAGAATCCACGAAATGAAGAAAAAAAAAGTTTAGAAGACAAAATTAAAGTAGTCGGAAAACTGCCCAAGAGACCGACCGAAGATGCTAACGTTAAAGAAGAAGAAGAAAAATAAAGCTTAACGGCCGCTAGTGACAACTAGGATCAAAACCGACAAGAACGAGTCAAGCTACAAAGCCAAAGAGATATAAAAGAAAGGGACAACACCGGTAAATCAAAAACCAGTAAAATCAAATATGAAGACGACAAACCAGAGACTCCCAAGAGGAACCCAGATGAAACCTCATGGAGGTTAGAAAGTTCGACATGCCATAATCAAAGAATACGACACACAATAAGTGATACAACAAAAGGACATTGGCCCAGTCTGTGATGGATTGAACAAGTCAACATGATCGGAACAAAAGAAAACTTTGAATAAACGTCGTTTTCGTCCATTGGCCACCTAGTGACAAATTCTAAAATATTCATTTCCCCATACTAAACCAATAAATTAAAATGAAGCTTTTTTACCAGCACGAAAAACGATTACTCCTCGAATTGGAAATCGAGGTTTCTATGTTTACATCTTCATTCGACCCTTTAAAACAACCCACCAAGATTTACGACTCACCAAACATTCCCATTGCAACATTTTTCGTGAGAATTGTTCCAAAATTCTAATGAATTCGTGTACTTAATGCCCTCTCAGAGCAAAGTGCAAATGGCAAAATAGTAAAAATACAAAACGAGAACAATTTATTTCATTTGTAACTCGCCAAAAGGAGGCCATTTTCCTTCTCATATTTCAAAACCCCTTTGGCTCCCTACTAAATTACAACACATTTTTTTCCTCTTCGTCCATAAGATTTATGAAGTCGCTTATACTTAGACTTCCTGTTGTTTCGTTTGATTGAGATCAACCTTCAAAATCAGGAAAAAAATAAAACAAAAAAAAAAAAAAAAAATATTGAGGAAGAGAAACAAATTGGGGAAAAAAAATGAAACGACCTAAAAAATAAACCTAATTCTCCATATTATGTAATTCACCTCCATCTGGTGAGAGTGAATTTGTGCCTTTGCCCTTTTATGGTCACGGCGAGTAAACGTCAAAGGTGAAAAGTCGCCGACGTGAGGTGACGTCACACGACGCGTGATGGAATTAAAATGGATCAGTTGGGTCAGATTATTCTTTTATCGAGGTTTCATTTCGTATTCAAAATGTGTTTTCACATTGCCTTGAAATTTTGAAACAAAAAGCTTCTATGCTAGTATAACCATTTAAGTGTAATTTGCCTTTGGTGTATGTTTACTCGCCACGGTGTGAAATGTCATGAAGAGTTAAGACTTTTTTTAAATAAATAAAAAAAAAAAAAAAAAAAAAGTCTCTCGTGAAATTTGAATGATGAGTCCGTCAAATGAATAAAATGTCAAGGCCGAAATTGATTTACAATTTGTTGTATACACGGAATGAATAAAATGAGTAATATAAAAATGGCAGGAGCGCCTTTGTATTTTTATTCTCTTCCCTATTAACATGGAGAAACTTTTTTTTTTTATTACATATTTTCATCTACAGTATCAATTGTTCTCTTACAACACCAGTCGTAATTCAACTGAAACTGGTTTGTATTTTCTTTCCCCCCCCCACCTATATGTTTCCATATCCATACATTCGTGTTGTTCGTACCGCCCTGTTAAATAATCGTTACAGTACCAAGAAAAGTTCAATCAATAATGCACCTAACGTTAAATTACAACGCTAAAATCGTTTATCTTTTTAGTGTAGTGAATTGTCGTAGAAATAACCCTAAAACGCTGTTTTAATGCTAGTAATTTGCCACCAGGTGCGTTAAAGTGATGGCGCCGAATTGAATCTTTTTGGATCTGTTTGAATATCATTTTGTTGTTAGACCAGTCAAGCTTCACGACCCCTAAGATGGTTGTTTGTATTCTTTAAACCGGAAGTTCGCTTGGAATATCACATTTCCGGTGTTTGTTAACCCTCCCATTACCCTATACTCGATAATGAAGGTTTTAAAAATTGATATCTTTTTTTTTTTATTTATTATCTTTTGTAAAAGAATTTTTTGTTGGTTAATTTTGGTGTGGGTCATTTCATTAAATGGTCATTTGGCATTCCGTTTCACTTTTCATTTAATGATTCGCTTCGTGGAGCAATGACCTAAATTTTCTTTTTTTATTTTTATTTATTTATATTTTTTTTTCATTTCCTTAAATTACATACTCCTAATTTTCTTTTTTCTTTTTTTTCATCTTCAATTGCCATCTGGTGGATGTCATTTGTTGTTGGCTGTCATGTGTATATAAACAGTGTAAGCATTTCCTTTTCCTGTTTGTTTTTGACATATTGCTTAGATTTGACTGTGGAATAAATTGTCTTAATGAATGATTTACTATGAAGTTCAATTTTGTTAGAATGTAAATGTGTGAAATACAAAATGATGACCAGAAAGAAAGAAAGAAACGAAGCTCAATGTCGCCAGCGGCTGCTAGGGTCACGCGCGACGAAACCAACAAAGACTTCTTCAACACTATAAAGCACTAAACTAAACAAAAAACAAAAATTCATATCTGAAATGATGACCAAAAGAAGGCAGTTGGTAATATCTACAAGGGTCATACGTGACTGAAATGAGCAAGGACTGACTAACCCTTTGCACTTAAAATGCTTAAAATAAATCATTAAAACCTTACTGGCTTTAAAACATAACCAACTAGACACATTGCGTCATACCACCCAAAAAACACTTGTCTATGTGAAACCAATTGCAATGTCAACTCAAGTGCACTTCCATTTAGCAGTTCAGGTTATAGTCAACATTGGTCATAGACAAATAAATTGCTTGAGTGAGAACCAAATTATGAAGGAGGTACAAAAACCACTGTAAATTTCTTAAATTTTACTTCCTCTAGTGACAAGCTTATTTCATAGTTTCTAATATTAGATACAGCTGTATTATACTGAACAAAGAATGGGGTGATTGCCACCTGCTACTTAGGGCCAACATACGCGACAGTAAAAAAAAAAATCATATAGTTGCTAATTCAAAACAGCACCGAGTCATAAAAAGTAAATACTAGTATTACGCTAATAGTAACCATAAAAACAAAGGCTAATAACTAATGGCTACTAAACCAGTGGGACAAAGTAGATTAGCTATATGGCTACATTTAATGTGCAATGGCACATTATGGCAACATTTGGCAACATTAAATAATGTGCAATGGGGCGATGTCGCTTCGGTAGTTCTAATAATGCCCGCAGTATTCTAACAATGGTGACGCGTGTGTACTGCCAGGTGGAACCGGAAATGAATTCTACCCGTTAGTACCGACGCGCCACCATTGTTAGAACTGCGGCCATTATTAGAACTGTCGAAGCGACATCGCCCCATTGGCATGTTTTGAGTGCCTATTCTGAATGAGAGTTAAAATACTTTTACTACTGACTAAAGAATTCCATCACGTGATCTAAACCAACCAATGGGATCAATTTTTGTGGACTGGCTGGTCCACAACAATTGAGCCCATTGGTTCGTTTTCATCACGTGATGGAATGCTATCATTTTAAACTAAATAACGGTTCAAAATTAAGAAAGTTAAGTATTACATACGTATTTAGACGATTATAATCTTTTATTTAAACCCAACATGTCTCAGGGGATGAGTGTCCCTTTAAGTCCAAAAGATGCAGTCACTACTTACAATTTTAGTCACTTGAAGATGCCTGTCAATAGATTCAGGCATTTCTATAAATGCTGCCTATGTTATTCATCTCTTCAAAAACGGGAAACGAAAGAAGGCGTAATGTCGCCAGCAACACCGTATCAATACAAAGTCAAAATCAGTAAAATCAATCAAACAAGAACACGACAAGGACTAAAACTAATAACTAAATGCAATTAAACCAGAGCTTCCATCTCAGATGGAACTGTTTCTTTGGTTTCAAGTGTCACAGCAAGACCACACACGACAATCCAAAACTTGAAGTGGAAAGATCTTCTCTGATGTAGGAAATGATGTGAGAATGAGAAAGCTCTTGTGAAATTCTCATATGAAAGTGATGGCAATGACATTGCAAGTTTTTCCTACATATGAAAATCGAAGGAAGCTGCTCACTTGGAATAAGTTCTTGCAATTTTTGAACAGTAAATTCCCAATTGAATCAAAATATTGTAATTTCCTCAAATCGAATTTGGCTTTTGATGACCTACCCATTTTAAAATGGGTAATGTAAAACAGAATTCAACCAACCACAAGTCAGAGAAAATGTTTTATACAGCAAAAAGATATTTATAGAGGTCTGACAAAGACTTGATTTGTTTATAAATAAATTGAAACCATGATAAATATACAAAGCTGAACTCTTTAATGCAAACCAACATTTTCAAATTTTTTCTTCTCATTTTCATCTCCCCATATTTTAAACTCTTTTCTTTCAAGTTTTCAATTTCATTCATTAAAAATGAGAAAAAAATTTGTCACAGTCAATTTGTCGTTGGCAACAAATGTGGTTTTTATATCGAGGTTAAAACCTAAATTAGGCCTAAGTGATTTTGGCATTAGTTCATTTGTTGCCTTCAGTCATTCATTAATATGGGGTTTCCCTAGTCATAACGAGAAAAATCTTCATGATTGGAGCTTATTACATAATATTGGCATGCATTTCAAATGGTGCCAGCAGTGAGTGACTTTTTTTTTTTTTTTTAAATGAGTAAAGTTGTAACCTTCTGTTGTTAATTGGATTGCTTACAACCAATACTTTTGACCAGGTCTGTCTGTGTACGGCTATAAATAGTTGTTGGATGTAATTATTTTAACTCGAAAGAATGTTATAGGGAAATGTAAAAATGTTTTTATAAATTCCAATTTGGAATTTTTGATGTTTAAATCTTGAGGTGTTGAAATGAGTTTTAAGGGGGTTAATGTGTTGAGGCACATTCCACGTGCTATATAAACCCGTAAATTGGATAATTTGAGGTTTGAGCCATTAATGAAAAAGTTTAGAGATGTAGAATGTGTGTAATTTACATCTCTTTTTTTTTTTTTTTCATTTTGATAACTTTTTTTTAATGTAAATTAAATTTGCTTATCAAAATAGAGCGGTTCAAGTGAACTAGTAATTTGAGGTTTGAAGGATGACGAAATAAATAAGGTTTAATGTCGCCAGTATATGTATATAACAAACACCGCAAAGTGACAGTCAAGTGTCCTTACTAAAACGAAAAGGGAACAATCTAAGACTGATAACTAAAAGTTAGTAACTATAAAGCTTCCATTTGGCTTCCTCAAGAAAACCAATGTAGGAATGATATATGTATAAATATACATATACATAAGAATTCTTATGTCCTTTGGACGCCTCTCTGTGCCGCAGATTGTGGCACTTTACATGATTGCAAACATCGCATAGCCAGAATCAATTGTCAGTACTAAATTTAAACTTAGACCAATAACTAAAAGTTAGTAAACAGAGCTTCAATTTGACTTCCTCAAGAAAACTAAGGAATGAACCCAGGGGAGACTAAGTAAACCAGCATTACCGAACACTTGACATGAATTTAAACATTGCAAAGTCATAATCAGCTATCACTACTGAAACTAAGAAAGAATGAAACCAGGGCTTATAACTAAAAGTAACCAGAACTTCCATTTGGCTTCTTCAAGAGATGAAGGAAAGATCGCCAAAAGGAATTTAGGAGAGATTATATATGCAAACCATAGATAAGCTCATAGATGTATATATGGATGACATGCTTATATGCACATATCTTTGTCGCAAATAAGATATGAATGACATGCTTATAATATGCACATATCTTTGTCGCAAATAAGATATGAATGACATGCTTAAATGCACATATCTTTGTCGCAAATAAGATATGAATGACATGCTTATAATATGCACATATCTTTGTCGCAAATAAGATATGAATGACATGCTTATATGCACATATCTTTGTCGCAAATAAGCATCCACCGCAGACCAAAACGCTTGACATGAATCCAAACGGCAAAGTCATGATCAAATATCACTACTGAAACTAAGAAATGAACAAACTGCAAGACTAATTACTTAAAGGGACACTGAATCAAAGAAATTGAAGTATTGCGTAAGTAATTAAACGACTACCATCTTTTATTTCAACCCAACTTGTCTCAGGAGGGTTGAGTGTCCCTTTAAACCCAAGTAATCATAGAGCCTCCCACTTTGCTTTCCCAAGAAGACCAGCGAAAGACCTCCAAGAGAAACTCAGGAAAAAAACCACGTGTACTACCATCCAAAGCAGACCGTTCCACTTTAGATAATACACACAATAGTCCTCCAACAACAACCGTTAAATAAAAAAAAAAAGGCTTAGTGATTGAATGTATATTGCATGTACATTTTTGGTGTCAAGTTTTTTCACATATAAATTTCGCCTATCGAAGTAGAGCAGTTGTGAACTAAACTCTTCCGGTTCCGAAATTTTATAGAACACCTAAATCATACTACCACCCGTGATAATCAAACGGAAGAACCGTTTGGATCACACTCAAAAAGTGAGTCATATTTTAAAAATTTCTCAACTATTTAAAATATTGACAAATCAAATTTTCTATCATCAACATGCAACTAATTTACTGGATGATGTCATTTGTAACATAAACCATTTATGGTCAAATGTGCTTGTTTACGGATTCACCTAAATGGAATTTAAAACGATGAATAAAAAAAAGGAAACAAATGCATTTAATCTTTGAAACAAGTTTAGAATTTTAAAGCATGTACGTAGGACCTGAAACAAGCACTAAAAATTGAATTTGTGCCAATTTAGCCAAGGACATTCAGACGTGCCATTCTTGAATGAAATGCCCTTGGCTCGATCATCCCTAACAACAATACATTTATCTCAGTAAATTTATTATATTGAACAAACACAAATTTTACATTTAAAAAAATTCAATTCAAGTGTCACATTTCAAAGGCCAGGCCGACATTTTTTTTTATAATGTAACGATTTTTTATAACGTTACATTTCAAAACATGGTTGAGGTTTTTAACTTATATATAAGGCGCCATTTTTACGACGGGTTTGAGTTTTATTGATTGTAAACAGAGACAAAGTCCACAGAAAAGTGATTAAAGGCTTATTGTGTACAGTGTTAGGTTTCACCTGGTGGCGGTTATTTGAAGGTGAAATATGGTTACAACCTTTGGTAATCATAAAATATGGGTGATGTCATTTATGAAATCATCTGAAATTGGTCAATATGTAGGTGTTTTTGTGGTTGTGAACTTTGTTATTTTTATCAAATGGACATTTAAGGTCATTTCCGGTTTTGAAAATTTGTATGTAATTCTTGATAATTAGTTTGGTAATTGAATTGAATTGAACCTTTTGGAGATAAAAAGAAAAAGTTAGATGAGTTTTGAATTCCAAAAATAGAATTGAGGCAACGAGGAAAATGTACGCAACCTGGTGATAAGATTGTTGTAATTTGAAAAAGGGGGAAAAAATCTTTGAAGTGAAACATATCCGTTTAGTAATATAAAAGAAAGTGATTAACCGCTTTCAAGATGTTCGTAAATAAAAAATAAAATAGTGAGGAAAGTTTTTCTATATTTTACTTTTCGTAATAGAAATATTTGGGATTTTTATGATGGAGTGTTATAAAATGGAATTTTGAAAAGTAGGTCAGACGCGTTTATCTGAAACATCATCAAAATAGATGTGATGAGAAGGTGGTTTTTCAAGTAGTGAAATAAATTGATTTTGATCACGAGAAAATGAGGCAATTGATGAGATTGGCTTGTTATAGATCAGTGGAAAATATTGCACATTTTTTTTTTATAGTTGTAAATAAAGATAATGATTTTTATCTAATAACTTTTATCTAAAGGTGGAATTTTTGGTTAGTAATTATAATTTTAAAATCTTTTTAAAAAAGTTGTCGTAGCTAACAAATTATGAAAATGGGTCACGAGTGCCATCTGAGTAAACAAAATGGAGGACAGGTTGTTCGGTCTAACTTTTCAGAGGTCAAGTAAAAGATAAGGATGACAATTACTGATTAAAATTCTACACGAGACATGAGATATAATCACTATCAACATTAAAATCACATTACAAGCCTCAATTGATAATAATTTAATGAAAAAATAAAATTCTTTCATTGAGTTTTACACCATGAATCACATTTTAGCAACAACACATTGTCAGGGGCAAGGGTATTCGGAAAAGGTGAAACATTGTTAAGAAAGCAAAACACTAAATCAGTTTTCTATAAACTGTGACGTCACCAATCCTACTAATCAAAAAAATGGCGTTCAATGACGTCATAAGTTGTACATATCATCCACACTTACAAGACATATCAACATTTACATCATAAATATTTATTTTGACGACCACTTGGATAAATGAAGATCTCTATTCTCAAAAAAACCAGTCAAATCCATCCTCAACTCGTTCACATATTCATATTGACTCAATCCAAATATTTTCTCCCGTCCTTGTACTCCTAAACCAAACATTAACAAACAAATGGGAAGCTCACACCTTAATGATTCACTATCATGAATATGTTCTTACCTACAAAAACATATCTTACGCATGATATGAAAACCACTCCTCATTCTTGACATTCAACAAAGGGTAACGCGAGTGTAAAGTTCACCACATGACTTACACTTAATGCCAACACTTTTGACTTGTCCTTTAAAAAACAGGAAACTTTTTTCTTAAAAAAAAAAAAAAAAAAAAAAAAAAAAACATTTAAGTGTGTCTGTGAAAAACCCACAGATGTTGGAACGTGGAATTTTGGTAGCTAAAAATAAAATCCAGATTCCAGCATCCTTTACACATCTCTCATCACTGTCTGCAACCCAACCAGGAAGTGACATTAATTTACCCCCTCTATCGGCAAAATCAATTATTAAGGAAATCTTTTGTTTATGTTTTCAATTTGTTTTTATGACTCCCTTGTCTTTTTTTTTTTTTTTTTTTTTTTTTTGTATGAGAGGGTTTCAAAGTCAAGGTCAAGATGGGGTTCCTATAGAATGTTTTGTATTTCAAGGACATTAGGGTGAGGGGTTATGTACGAGCTGAAGGTATGCGGTTTTCCCTTTCTGCATTCCCGAGTGAGTGCATTTTTTTCCTGGTTTCAGGATTTAAAATTTAAATTTTTAAAACTTTTTTTTGAAAAAAAAGTTGCTACAACTCTTTTTTAGTTTGTAAAAATAAGAAATGGTTCCGGTCTCTTTTGTGACGTCATAACTTCCCGTCCGGAGGAAGCGCTATTGTTTCCGCCATTGTGAGTTTCTGCATGAGGACGAATTTTTGATTTCTCTTCCTATTCAATACTAGGAGGGGGTGTTTCCTGGCGTCACGATGGGGAGACATATTATCGACTAGTCTGGTCCTTCAACTCGAGGCGTGCTACAAAACTCCCTTTCATCGATTTTCCCTTCCTGGTCCTATGTCTTTTTTTTCAACCCTAGTGGTCGATAAGGGAGTTATTTTTATGAACGTTGGGACTTTCTACGCCGTATATATACACCATTTTATATTTAAATGCGTAAAAATACCGTGTTTAAATAAACAAAAATTTTATTTCTTACTAAAAATAAGTTGTGAAATGAAGGAAAAGGAAATGAAATGACAAAAAGAGGGAAAAAAATTTTTTTAACGTATAAAACTGATGTAACATTTTTATCCTGGCCCAGTCAGTGAACCCCTAGCGAGTAAAAAGGACAAATCGATAACCCCTTTTCCTTCATTCATCCTTAATTAATCATTTTTTTGACAGAAAAAATACATTTTCGGATGTATAAATCATATCGATAACTAGGCGAGTAATCTTTCACTTGTCATTATTTTTTATTTTCTATTCCGGAATTTAAATTTGATAGACCGATACTGCAATTTAAAAAAATTAAAAAATTATCAATGAAGTTTGAACTTTAATATCATTTTTAAAAAAAAAATTTTTTACGTCTCCCCCCCTTCTTACAGATATTTATTTATCTGAAGAGGAGGTCAAAAACTAGGAAGGAAAAAAAAATTGTACAACTCATACTCAGCTGATACATATAACTGAGTCATTGTGTTACGTCATCATTTGCCACTCCGTTTGATATTTCGAAAGTTAACACTTAGGATGTTAGATGAAATTATAAATCCCTTTTAAATGTAGGGATTATTTGTTCCCCCCTACCCCCCCACTTAATTTAGAGTGTCTTTGGGTGTGTGGATGAAAAAAAAGGATTTTTACTTGAGTTAATACGCTCGTAAAAAGGCAAGAAATGTCACATAATTCAGATCATAAATTGAGTAGAGAAAACAGTAGCTTGGATTTGATGTTGTCTGAAAAAGTGGAATGGATTTTCAGGTCATTTGAAATGGTTATTAGGAGTGGTTGAAGCAGAAAAAAAAAAGGTGTTAAATTTATATTGGGGACGTGTAGTCTAGTAGTGGATAAATAAAGGAAACAAACATTAATAAAAATCTTTTTATTTTTATTTCAGACATGTCTGGAAATGGAACGGTACCTCAAAGATGAACCTCGACTTAAATCATCAGTCCTAACCCCACCATGGGATATTTTTCATCCCACCCCTGGTCGTAGATTGACTTTGGAAACGTTAGACATTAACGGCGATTGTGCGAGTCTCAGTTCCAACTCAGGTGCGTCGAGTGATAGCGAGAGCACGACGCCTGGTGGCGGCGGCGAGATTGTCGAAGATGCGCCGTTAACGTTAACGCCGCCATCGTCTCCGGAAGTTGGTGTTCGGGTAAAGACGATACTTCCGCGTCCTGTGCTCACGTCCAGGAATGCCGGCAACAGGTGTGCACGAGGAAGAGCGGCAGATGTGAGTCAGAATAGTAAAAGGAGGATTCATAAATGTGCTTTTGTCGGTTGTAAGAAAATGTACACTAAAAGTTCACATCTCAAGGCACATCTAAGGACTCACACAGGTAATTTCCGGTGGAGGAAGGAGTTAATGTTTGTGGTTTTGTGTTTGAAGAGAATAAACCTCGTTTTTTTTGTTTATTTTTATTTTAAAAATGTCAGGTTAAACGAACTCTTCGTGATAAATTAGTAGTTTGGAATGTCGTCGCGCGGTGGCGCTCATTGAAATTCATCCCGCCATTATTTTTTTTTTTTTTTTTTTTTTTTTAAATTCTCTTTCTGTTCTCTTTTTTAGAATGTTTTTTATTCCCTCTGCCCTTTGGTTGGCCCTTTGCCAATCTTGCCTGGAGGATGAAATATTTTGAATGTAGATGGCGTTAATTTGTGTTCTTAGTCATGGACTAACCAAAAGAAATGAGAGAAAAAAAAGGGTTGGTTTAAAGGTCGAGTCAGTTGATCTTTTAAGATCTTTGGACTTGACTTTTTGAAAAATAAAAATGCAGTTTATATGATGTCATTTTGACGTGGGCGAAGGTGATTATGTAATGAGTGATTAAATTTAAAGAACACTAATAGAAATGGATGATGTCATTGTCAGTTCATTTCCTGCTATTAATTTAAAATGATCAGGCCTTGTTTTAGATAAAAGTTATTTTACTAGAAATTCTATATTTTTGTCATTAATGTTGGGGTGTAAATAATTTAATATTAAGGAATTTCTCTTATCTTTTGTTTTGAATTGAAATGCCAATTGATTTAAGCCTAACGCGAGGCCAAGGCTATTAATAAATATGTAGGTTGCAATTACATAAATGTAAATACCGTAGGTTTTTATAATGGGTGCAATTGTATTTAATTTATTCATTCTCGACATTTGAATTAATAATCCTTCTACGAGTAGGGGAATGAAAATAAGGCCTAAAAAATGTTTTAGGTCACAGTAATTGCGTTTTTTGTTTTAAGTTTAGGGTTAATCAAATATTTTTTAAATTGCGTAATTTCATTAACTCAGCATTCCATTTACTATTTATTTTTATCCAGAATGTGTGCCATCATTTAAAAAAAAAAAGATGGGAAAAAATATGAGGAATGTTTGTGTGAGTGAAAGGGGCTTTTCTCTCTTCCTAGAATGAGATACATTTCGTGTAAATCTGTTGATAACACGATACTTATCCATCTACCCGATTTGGGAAAGGGAGAAATGTTGATGCACGCGTTTTTTGTACGTGAAAAAAGTCAATAAATTACGATTTTTTTTTTTTTTTTTTTTTTTTTGTGTGCCAGACAGTTTTAAAAATGTTTAAAAGTAGATTTGTGAAAATAAGCAATGACGTCATTTCGTGTTGCCGTATTATTAATTTTTATTTTTTTATTTGTAATAGGTGAGAAGCCTTATAAATGTTCTTGGGATGGATGTGAATGGAGGTTCGCACGTTCCGATGAACTTACCCGCCATTACCGGAAACACACGGGCGCCAAACCGTTTAAATGTGCGCAGTGTGAGCGGTGTTTTTCACGTTCTGACCATCTGGCTTTGCACATGAAACGCCACCAGTAGAGTGAGAACGTTTGTTCGTTAATGATTTTTATTTTTTTTTTTTTTTTTTTGTTGTTTGGAAAAAAAAAAAAAAATCCCTCCATCCGAAAGATTTGGAAATTTAAAAAAAAAAAAATGAAGTTTCTTAATATTGACACCAGCTGTCGCCCTTTGCCAGTCGCCGTCATCTGCATGAAGTGAACGTTATGTGTTGCTGTAAGCTGATTGGTTTCTCATCTCAGTATTTTAAAGACATTTGTTTTTCATCAGCGCCGCCGTGTGGTGTTTTTTGGAAGTTGACCTCGACCGGCTGAACATTTTTAAAGTTTAAAGAAAACGCCTCGACCTGCCACGAGATGGTGCTAATGCATTGTTGCCTCGTTGTAAAGATGCCTTAAATAAGTTTAAAAGTTATTTAGATTATTTTGTAAAATTTTTTTTCCTTGGTCTTGTATTTTTAATTTTTTCATTACAAGGCCAAGTTTTTTTTTTTATTATTATTATTGAAATACGTTTTTCTTGTCTTTGAATTTTTTTTTTATACTTGAAAGAATTCTATAAACAATTGAGTGTAAAAAATATGTGTAAATAATGATGAAGTTAGTTTTGATCTGCTGTTATTAGAAGTATTAAAAATGCTTATTTGCTGATGTGCCTCCCAAAAAATTAAAAAATTTGTATTTGTGATGACCAATTGAATGATATAATTATAATAAATCTGTTGTACAGAAGCTTGAATTCAAAGTATAAATTTGCTGGTTTCAAGTTGCCATTGTTCATATGGATAAAAAAATGTATAAAAAATTGCAGAGAGAAATGAAGATTTTTTAAAAATCTTTAATTTTAAGAGCTTCTGTTTTCAGTATTTTACTATCATGTTTTTCATCTTTTTATCAATGATCAAGTGCTTCTTATGAACTATCATTTCAAAGGTGATTTTTTTTTAAAGGACTAAAAAATGTTCATAAAACTGTGTCTTATTATGCAACACTGTGTTTACTTTATTTGTATAAATAACAAAATGCATCTTGAGTCCCTCCGAGAATTTTTTAAAAAAGGGAATTGTTCCATTTTTTTTTAAGAAAAAAGAGAGTAGTGTTCGTTTTTGTAGCTGAAAATTTTTTATTAGTTTCTAAAAAAAGAAAGACTGTTAGCAACAAATTTGTTTCGATAAGTTTTAAAAACCTTATTTCATTTTATTAGATGTATAGAGATTTTTTTTAAAAAAAAGAGAAATTCTATGTTGCCACAAAAGTGCAAAAACCTTTTTAAGAAAACCAAAACATGGTTCTTTTTTTGTCAAATGTAATTGTGTAATTAAAAAATTGCGCCTACATTTCAAATTGTGAGTTCTTCATTTCTTAATCAAAAGCGTCGTTTAGCAGTTCATTTTTTGTATTCGCCGCCAGTTGGCGTTGTGGTCAATAAGCCGCGAACAATGGCTGTTGTGGTCGACAGACACATTTTTATTCGACCTAGTTTTGCATGCTGTTACGCCCAAAATTGTTACACATTTTTCAACTACCGAGCCGAGGGTTGTTGGTAGTGACGTGCCGCATTTGTACGGATGCTACTGAATATGAATAGAGCAAAGGTATTGAGTTCGGATCCGCTTGGGTTTCCTGTTTTTGAAAAGCCGAGAATCATTATGAACGAGTGTTCGTTTCGTCACCAACCAAAGTAATGCATAGGGGGAAAAGAACTTATAATAAAATTTCCGCAAATAGAGATCGGAGATTCGTAAAATGAGGTAATCGAAATTACATGAAAAAAAAAAAAAATCGATCGGTAAAACTAAAATTTTTATTTTTGATCACACTAGAAATCTCCAAGTGTCATGGCGGGCATGCATATTCATGCTTATCGCCTGTGCCGCACTCTCGGACGACGAAAACCCTATACGAGTACCCCGTAGCCCTACCCAGCCTTGTTTAGCATGTACAGTTCTAAACAAAGCCCAATGCTGTCAACGCCATGGGAAATGTTGCTCTAATCAAGGGACAACAACTCAAAACGAAGGCCACATAAATGTCGCCAACCAACCCAGATCTTCCCAAAACCCAACGCGAGTTCGTCCTGTCGGCGGTAACCAGAACCCTACGAGCAACCAACAATCGCGAAACATCGGACGGCTAGCACCAGGTCAAGTCAACATTAGACGTTACTTACCAGTTAGTCGACAGCGTAAGTACTTTTATATTTTTTTTATTTGGTGTGTGAAATTTTAGTAAAAAAAATTAGAACTTTAATATTACATAGTTATAAACCGGGCTACATGCCCAGCCACTAGAAGTATAAACGCGTATTTACGTCAACAGCAATGTCAACCGTGCGAAGTTGACGGTTCCTGCCTCGGCGGCTTGCAATGTTGTCCGCCACCTACACTCTGTTGTCGACGTTTGGGTAATTTATACATTTTCAACTTGAAAGCACTTTTGTCAAAACATTAAAACGCACTCACAGTTTTTAAGTTGAGATTTATTGAAATTACTAAATTCATTAAATAGACATTCAGGGATTCTGTCCTTTAACCGTAATCGCGTCTCGTTGTTGTCGAACATGTTCAAGCAATACGAATTGCCGAGCCAATGAAGGTTGCTGTCCTCAACCGGGAACTCAGGGATGTTGCGTCACAGCCTGTACCAGCCCGAGACAAGATTGTCCCGGTAGAATTGCCCCACCGATCAATTCCGATCCTTTACCAACAATTCCTGCAACCGATACCGATACCATAAGACTTCCGGCGAATTCCCCTGTTCCTACTACACCAGCGAGAAGTGACCGAACGGAAGTTGTTGTCATTCAAGATGGAGATGGGAATGATGTTGAAGTTGTCGTTACGATACACGTGGACGATCAAGGACGGACTGTTACGTTAATGGATAACGGGCAAGGAGGGATTGATACTATCACTGAAGTAGTTGAAGTCACCGAAACTTCCGTTCAAACGGTCACTGAAGTCGGAGCTGAAATTACACTTATTTTGACCGAAATTGATGGTGTCGAGTATACAGCGACACCTGTTGGTGATAATTATGTCGTGACTATGACGACAGTTATTAATAACATCCAGCAGATATATGTCACAACGCTTGTTGGGGGTCATCATGACGTCACAGTCACGGAAGAAATGCCGCCTGTTACAATTACGGAAAATGCTTTGATGGAGACGCAGGGTTATCTTGTACCGAAGCATGCAGCGGAGGAATATGGGATTGCAGGAAGTTTTAATGATGTTCATTTCGCTTCGGAGTATATGAATTTTAAGGAAACTGCAGCTTTGTAAAGGGTTTTACAATAAATTTTATTTATTTTCATTTGTTGTTGCTTTAATGCGAATTTATGTCGCTTAGTCAGAACAAGAAGTTGAATACACACACTATTTGAGAATATTAATTAAATCCATTCAAATAATGCTATCAGCATTCAATTGCAGAACCCAAACTCTTATTATTTAAGGGCAACTAAAAGGAGAACTGCAGTGAATCTGAAGTAACCTTGCAGTTTTACTACTGTTTCTCCAAAGACTATTGGTAAAATGGAGTAATCTTACAGTTTTATACCAAAAACTACTGATAAACTGCAAGAAAATCACAGTAAAACTGCAAAATTACTGCAGTTTTTCAATAAACAACAGTAAAACTGCCAAATTACTGTAATTTTTTTCAAAAACTAGATAAACTTCAAGTAAATCACACTAAATTGCAAAATTATTGCAATAACTCAAAGCAATTAATTTTTGTTTTGGGTGTGTAAAAGTGTATTTGATTACTGGACAAGAAAGGCATAAATATTGCCAAGTTTTTTGGTTGAAAATGCTAAGAGACACTAGCTCCACTTGATAGCTATGCTTATAACCTCTGACGTCATACTTGCCTAGCTTATTCGAACCGAAATCACGCATATTGACATCATTACCACAATATAGCACACCTAAGTAGCAATTTACATTAAAACGAGTTATATAAATCAGCCAGATAACTTTCACATTTTGCTTGGCTTCCTTGCTAATAATTTAAATATGTATACATTCAATAAAATTTGTTTTTCAATACAGCTGAATTGATTAATTATAATATGTATATACCTATTTCCTGTAAACTACCTGGAAGAATTTGTAGAGAACATTCAGCCTTAAAAATCAATAGATAAAAAAGTAATACACAATTTCTTAAGATGCCTACATGGAGGTATATAAAACCATACTCTAAATTCCTTACTTTATAACTAATTTTTTTATCTCTTAACCAGCGATTTATTCATCTTGACGCTTTTTATATCCACTAACTCACTTATCGGCCAGGAGAAGTTATCTAGACACGCACGTGCCCGCATTCGGCCATGTTTGAGCTGCACTTTTCTCAATAGAAATATTTGTTGCGAGAGACATCGACGATGCTGCAATGGAACTGTCGTTACCGGTACACTTCGACCTGTAAATAATCCTCAAGTACCTCTACCAGCAGAAACTAGAAATGACAAATACCCACCTGTCATTCGTCGAGGTAAAAATCACATTAGCCATTAAATAGCAAAATGAAATCTCATCACTATACGAATTGAAAAGGTCCAAAAGCAGTGTGTCCTGACACAATAACGATTGGCGGAAATGGGTGTGCAGCGTGTAATTTAGGCGGAACTTGTTCACTTAATAACAGTCAGTGCTGTCCACCTCCCATTACTTGTTGTAGACCCGTTGGTAAATAAGAATTTTGTCGTCACAACTTTATTATTAAAATTACATTTCAATAGATTTGCAAGGATTTTGTCCATTAACTACCGCCAATTCTGGAGATTGTCGAGCTTGTGAAGTTAATGGAGATTGTAATGACTATGAAGGATGTTGTGCTCAGCCTGGACATCAGGGATGTTGCTTTGATAAGGCTAGTTTACAGGTTGCCAAAACTGTTACTTCAACTGTTGTGGACGTTGTAACAACGCCAACAAGGGTTGTGTCCACACAGACTCTGCAAACAGAAACGATTAATATCCAAGATGAGAATGGTAAAGAAGTGGAAGTAGTAGCTACTGTATCTACTAATGATAAAGGAGAAACGTTGACACTTTTAACTGATGGAAAAGGCGGTTATGAAACACTCGATGTTAATCCCAAACCTGAAGCTGAAGAGGGAAATGGTCCAATTACGACAACTATTAGTGGTACTGTTTACACTGCTACGAAGAATGAGGAGGGCGCGTTGGTAGCTACTGTTACTGAAACAGAGGATAATGAAGAGGTTTTATATGAAGTCACATTAAACGCTATGATCAAGGAGAAAGAGATTGCAATGACTGTTACGGAAGAAGGAGGTATTGCCACTGAGAATCAGTTTGTGGCGGAGTATGCGACTCGGGGGTTTGTTGATGGTGTAAATGGGTTTGGGTTGAAACCTAGTTTTGATTTTACTGTGAGTGCGAAGTTATGATGTTTTGAGTGTATAGGAATTTAGTTGGTATGTTTGTAGGTAAATAAAGAATTATGTGAATTTGAGTTGTTTGTTTATTGTTTCTGTTGAACTACCCAATTTTTGGTTAATAGTAGTTGACATTGCTGTTGACTGTCGTAATGACAGAATGTTGCTGTCTAGATTTTTTATTTTTTATTTTTTTTATTTAATTTCAGGATCAAAAAAGATGTGTGTAAATGAGTTGATGGTCTGCGTAACGATATTTTCCAAGAATTGCTGAACAGAGGTGATGGGTTATATCTTGTTTGCTACTTGAAAGAATACGGTGTAACGACCACACGGGGTAAGTGGAGAGATTTTTTTTAATGTATTTTTATTTCTACGAATTAACAAGTTTGTGTGAACGTCTATATCGTGTCGTTAAAAACTTGGTACATTAGGTTAAAATATATTTTCTAACTGCGAATCATGTCTATAAAGGGGAGTGCGCTTTTAGTTCGATATGCTGCTACTGGACGTAGGGGCGCCACTGTGTACAATAATAATGCATTGAAATGGGCTTCACAGAGTAACTATTCGATGTAGGATTGGTCTGTACATCTTACTCGTGAAACTAGCTAAACATCACTATGTCCTTAAATTTTTTTTCGTGATTTTGATAGCCAATAGTAAATAGACGTTCTCCAATCTTATCCATGTCTTGGATTTTAGCTAAATAATTTCAGAGATCGAGAAAACATGTCTACAATAGGAGTGCTCTTTTAGTTCGAGATACTGCCACTGGATGTAGGGGCGCCACTAAGCACTGGGTACAATAATACATTGAAATGGGTTAGGTTGAATAATGTAGGTCCAAAAATTGGTGGAAATATTTTTTGTACAATAATAATTAATGCCTACAAAAAGTTTTTAAAATATATCAATTGCTTTAGTATTAATTTATAAAAGAATATTTGAATTGTAACAAAAAATTACAGTGATCTTTTAATACTTTGTCTAGTTTAGTTATTACTGTAAAAAAATAGCAACGAAACCCACATGCGTAGTGACTCAGTGCGCCATCCTGGTGGCGAATTGTTGAAACCAATCCCGCACTGTTTAATCGTTTAATGTAAATAATTTCACCAAACATTTATATAATGAAATAACAAAAAAAAAAAAAATGGTAAATTGAGTGTTTAGTTAAAACGGGTATTTTACAACCAAAGTTCAATATCACATTTAATCAACATATCTTGAAGTTACATCTTCCTGTCCGATAATTTTAGTCACTTCAGGGTCTTCCATAACCTCAATCTTCACATCTGGTTTATTTTTCGTTTCATCTCTTCGGTCTCTTGAAAATGGACTCTTCACATCTGTTTTATCATTATCCTTTTCAGGGGGTGGCACATCCGTTGATCCATCTTCCACTTTAATTAAAGTAATTTCAATGCATTTGAGATAGAACGATGTAAAATTTACCTTGACTTTCGATGTTCATTGGTCCACTTACGACTAGGTGTGTACAAATAAAGAGGAGCACGAAAGTTGCCAACATTTTGATCGTCCTGTGATCATTGAAGCGTTTTTTGTACTCCTTTTGAAGGTCTACTCATTTTTACAATTGAATTCCATATCCAATGAGAATAAAGAAAAATACTGTTTTTTTTTCAAGTTTTGCGTGTGTGAAAAAGTGGCAACAGGATGTTGAGCTTTGAATTTGGTGTGTTTGTGTGTCAGCATGTTGAAGGTATCGAGTATGGGAGGATTTTATTATACATCCTATTCAGTTTAATGTGAATTTAAGTAGAAATGTTGGATTTTGGCCTTCAATATTTAAGGAGTGAAAAATTATTTTAAGATTTTTTTTAAGTTTGATTTTTGTTTGGATCTAACGAACGAGGCATTGTCGCCGATGCGGGGTCCCGGCGTGCGCGGCGGCTGTCTCCGTCCAACCCGCCGGGCGTCTGCAACATCCCGCGACGTTCCCGATCGGGCCCCGGCCGAGAGGCATCCGGCGCCCCGCTTAAATTTAGGGCTTGTTGCTCTTTTAGGTTTCGTCTTGTCTCGTTATTTACAGAAAATTGAAACTAGAGGAATATGCTTTTAGGAATGCGTTGACTTTATTTGCATTTTTTACATGTCATTAAAATATATTGCAGAATTTAATATAAATTGTCCCAAGTTTCTATATTTTATACGGTCGGTGCAGGAGTTGGGCTGCAGTTTTTGTCTTCTTCGCCTTCCAATAAAGCGGCGAATTCTTCTGCTTCTCCAAGATGTGATTCAGTAGTGTGATGGTCACGTTTTTCCAAGTGGTGTAAATTCAGTTCGGCCGCTTCGAGTTCTTCACCTTTTAATAAAAATTTTCAATCTGTCAGAAAAGTACAAGTAGTTGATTTTGTGGAACTTACCGAAAGGCATAGCGTTGATGATAAGGCAAACACTGGCCAAAATGGCAAAAATGAAAATAGCTTTCATGTTGAAGGGGTTTAAGAGATGACAATTTGGTCGGTCGGTTGTGACTGATGAATTTCAATGAGGTACTTGCCACCTTTTATACCGCCTACATGTTACGTCAAGTTCAAAGGAAAAAATTCTCGAAATGGATTTTTTTTTTTTTACTACGGGATGTTTTTTGTATTTGAGGAAGGATGAGGTGGTGGCGTAATCACAGTTTGGGTGAAAAGATGTGCATTTTTGAAATTCACTTAAAAAAATTATTGTGCAACAGAGGAATTTCCTCGTGAGGTTGGAACCAAAAAATTAGCAATAATTAAATCAATATATAATTTTTGGAAACCATTGAAACTTTATAATTTTCCAACATATATATATATTCTGATTCGCATATTGTATAAATTTGACTCCACGCTTTCTATCATTATTGTAATAGAAAAACTTGAAACTATTAATGAGATGTCACAGTTGAATGTTTACTTTCAAAATCATTTTATTTTAAACATTTACATCCAAAAAACAAAATTTAAGGTGCTTCAGTGGAAGGACCACAGTTTTTGTGTTCGTCATCATCCAACGCTCTCTCTTTCTTGTGTCCATTTTTTTTACCATGTTCTTCATCAGCAAGTTCTTCCAAGTCAGCTTTGTCAAATTTGGCTCCCATGATGTCAACTACTTCTCTCTTCTCTTTCTTGTGTCCATTTTTTTTACCGTGTTCTTCATCAGCAAGTTCTTCCAAGTCAGCTTTGTCAAATTTGGCTCCCATGATGTCAACTACTTCTCTCTTCTCTTTCTTGTGTCCATTTTTTTTACCGTGTTCTTCATCAGCAAGTTCTTCCAAGTCAGCTTTGTCAAATTTAGCTCCCATGATGTCAACTACTTCTCTTTTTTCTTTCTTTTCTTTCTTTTCTTTCTTTTCTTTCTTTTCTTTCTTTTCTTGTTCTTCTTCTTTTCCCTTTCCCTTGCCGTTTTCTTGTCTCTTTTCAATGTTGTGTTCAAATTCATCGTCCAATAAGTCAAAGTCAAACAAACTCTCTTCTTTCTTGCCATGTCCTTTTCCATTTTCCTTTCCCTTTCCCTTTCGTTCTTCTCCTTGTCCCTTTCCCTTTCCGTTTTCTTGTCTCTTTTCAATGTTGTGTTCAAATTCATCGTCCAAGAAATCAAAGTCAAACAAACTCTCTTCTTTCTTGCCATGTCCTTTTCCATTTTCCTTTCCCTTTCCCTTTCGTTCTTCTCC